>VMDO01016795.1:0-46708 GCA_007922755.1 Pedetes capensis | reverse complement strand
TTTATAATAATGTAATAGGAAAAGTTACATTCTACAGAGATACAGATATAAAATACAAATGTTCTAAATGTGTGCAATGATTTGTACATAAGACACTTTTGTTTTATTGACATGATTATAAATGATTCATGTTTCATTGACTTACACAAACTTAAGAGTATTTTATGTTGCCAATTCTAAAAAAAACTTTTACATTAAAATATTTAAATCATGCTTTATTGATCTGATTGAATTCAAGATATAATTTTACCAAATCTACGAAGTTTTAGTATTAAAATTTTTTAATATTTGTTCTTTTAAGTGACTTGTATATTTGTAAGTAGGTCTGGTTTAGATGGTACTATTCAAATGGGTCATTATTCTTTATCACTTACCAATGTAACATGTTGATTGATTTTTTTCTAATTCTACCTCTAAGTGGGCTGGGATTGAGCTCAGTTGGTAGAGCGCTGCGCTGCAGTCTCTGAGGTCCCGAGTTCAATTCCCAGCACTGCAAAAATGGGAGAAGGACCTGGCAATCCACTCCCAAGGCAATCCCGAAACAGTCAGCCATTGAAAACACTATGAGGGTCGCTATGAATCAGAGACCGACTTGACGGCACCTAACAACAACAACAACAACCTCTAAGTATGCTGTAAAATCAAACAACAAAGGAAAAGATGAAACTCATAGATTGGACACAGTGTTGACTCACATTTCCCTGGACAGTAAAAACCATTTGAGAAATTTTCTGAAACTAGAAATCCAGCTCAGTTGAATCTTTCCATAATGTTAGCTTGATTAGCCATGAAGAAACTTGCCCTTAGAGTAGAACGACATTCATTACTGTTTAAAAAAATCAAACATCCAGAGTCATAATGTCTATTCTGTCTCTGGACTTCTAGTTGTATGGAGTATAGTGAAAAGCATGAACCTAATACCTATGCAGGTTGACTTACTCAGGAAACTATTCATCAGAATGTGCAAAATGACACTGATAGAACTGTGTTCAGTAATCTTAATATTCAGTACTTTATTAGTGCTTGACAACTTTGTCTCAGTCTGCATCCCAAGAGCCCTCACCAAGCTTTATTAGGTGCTCTGTCCTAATCTGGGTTGAGTCATCTAGGTTGGCAGCCTTCAGCTGTACCACTGTGGTGCCCAATCTTAAAAGCTATGCAGGGTCAGGCCTGGTTAGTACTGGGATGGGAGAACACCTGGGAACACCAGGTGCTATAGGTTTGGGACAAGGACATGGCAGCCCACTCCCAAAAATCAATTGGCCATTGAGAACTCCATGAATCACAGAGAAGCACATACTCTTTCAGCTGTTGTAGGTAGGGTCACTATGAGTCAGACACAGACTCTAGGGCACCTAGCAACAACAACAATCTAAATTGGCAGTTTCTCCTTTATATTGGGCTAGTTTATTAGCTGTCCCTCTGCTGTTACAGGTGAGCAATAGATTCTCCACGAATGAGGTCAAGACTGGAGAGAAAGTGGGCATGAGTGGGCAATAAGAGTGATGAGAAAATTGTGCTAATATCAATGCATATTCCAGATTATTTACTGCATATCTACCGGGCATCAGGCATTATTCTAGGCATCTATAGATTAAGAAAGTGACAGAAGGTATATAAAGAGAAAATTTCCTGTGTTGTTTAGTGGACACAAATCATGTATGTGTGTGTGTATATATATATATACATATATATATATACACACATATACAGATATATACACATATACATGCATATATATAGTGTGTGTATATATATGTATGTATGTATATGCATATATATATATATATATATATATATATATATATATATATTTGTTGGTAGGTGCTATCATGTTCAACTCATAGTCAACTGTCATAGGGTTGTCAATGGCTGATTGTTTTGGGATTGCCTTAGGAGTGGATTGCCATGTCCTTCTCCCATTTTTGTGGTGCTAGGAACCAAACTCAGGATATCAGATACTGCAGTGCAGTGCTCTACCAACTGAGCTAAATCCCATCCCCAATTTTATATATACATACATACATACATACATACATACATATATATATATATATGAATGATATTTTTAATCCACAAAGACAGCGATTGTATTTTGTTGCCATCAAGTTGGATCTTACTCATAGTGACCCAAGTACAATAGAACAAAACACTACCCAATACTGTGCTATGCATACAATCTTTTTAGGTTTGAGACCAGTGTTGCAGCCACTATTTTTCATCTCATTTTGAATTGTGCCATATCAGCAAAAAAAGGTCCCAGGGGCTCTACTCCATTCCCATCATTCCGATTGACTCTACTTTGCGGGGACAGCTCCTCCTCAGTTATTTCTTGAATGCCTTCCAGTCTGGGGAATGCCTTCCAGCATTATATTTAATCGTGGTTCTCTGCTATTCATAGGGTTTTCAACGGTGAATTGTTTCAGGAGTGGGCTGCCGGGTCCTTCTTCCTAGTCTGTCTTAGTCAGGAGGTGCAGGTGAAACCTGTCCATCATGGGTAGTCTTGATGGTATCTGAAATACCAGTGGCATAGCTTTTAGTATCTCAGCAACAGGCAAGCCCCCACACCATGATAAACTGACAGATATATGGGGGTCTGTGTTGTTTAGTGGATATAAATCATATATATGACATATATGATATAAATCACATATATATGTATGATATATATAACATATATATCATATATATATATTGATCCATGAAGATGCTGATTCCACAGAGTTCAACTGTATATGAGTTCATACATATATAATAATATTTTCTAGCTATAAATAAATTGGGAGAAGGACATGGCAACCCACTCCCAAGGCAATCCCAAAACAATCTGCCATTGAAAACCCTATGGGTCGCTATGAGTCGGATACGACTCGACGGCACCTAACAACAACAAGCTATAAATAATTATTACAAGTGATACAAAAAGTGTTTAGTTTGGAGCACAGAATAACTATCATGCTTTTCTAATATCTAATTTCCATTACATATTCTGTAGACTTTCTGTCTTATATTTCTTTCAAATAATGTTTAGACAAACAGGAATTTCACACTGTGACCCTCAGAAGGCAAAATTTCTCACATTTTTTCTATCCCACACTTAGTAGAGTACCTTAATGGTGAATAAAGTATAATATAGTGCCTTAATGTTTAATTCTCTGCATTGTTACAATCAGCAAATGATGTAAGTATGATGGCACAAATCCCATGTTTTATTGACATACCAAGGTAATTTTTTCTTAGACTCACATTGCTTACAAAGGGGAAGAATTAGGAGAATAAAACTTAGAAGGAAAACACTTGATAGACGAGGTTCATTAACCACATAATGCGTTTCAAAATTATTCATGTCCACTGGGTCAATTGGGAAGGAAGCAAGCCTCTGGGAAGTAGCGTTTTAATTAACGTTTGTACCTTTATATGAGTGGATCTTGGGAGGAACTGGCTTGACCAACACAATGGAGCTGTGTGGGTAGGTAAGGTCCCTCCAGGCTGGGTTGAGGTGTTGGTCATGGGCAAATCTTCCATGAATGGCTGGAGGCTAAAGGAATGTCTTGCCCCAGCCTAAACTCTGAAAATGTCTGCCAAATTTGTGTTTGCATATGTTTTGAAATCCAGTAGTTGAGGTCAGTAACTTTACCTATGGAGTCTGAGAATGTTTTTCATTTTTCAGAACATTCACAAAGGGATAGGGGCTCATTCGAAGTTCTCACATATGAGGGTCTGATAAGATATTACACTCTTGGAGGGAGAGGACTACGGTCCAAATTTTTATCATAGACTAATATGTATCATTCATATTGCAAAGTGTTTAAATGTTTGGAACCATTTCAAAGCTACATTAACAGGGGTATTGGTTGAATAAAAATCCATGTCTTCTCATAGTGACATATTAGATGTGTACATTTTTATACTGGTGTGTGTTTTAGCTCACATCTGTACTTAAATACACCTCACAAACTTCAGTACATTGAAAGGCACACAGCATTCTCTAGATTCTTTTTGATAAAGCATCAACTTAGGCATATGCATGCAAAAATGAATCTTTGTACATACATACCTACCTGCACTCAGACAGTAGTAAGCCCTTTGTATCTATAAGTTTCAAATCCACAAACTCAACAAACAATGGTTCAAAACTATTCAAAAATATTTTTCTATACTAAACATGGACAGACTTTTTTGTTCTTATTCCCAAACAATACAATTTAACAACTATTTGCATAACACTGTGTTGTATTAGGTAAATAAATAGACTAGAGCTTACTCTACAGCACCTAACAACAACAACAAGAGATGATTTGGGTTACAGTTTAGTTCAGTTGGTAGAGTGCTGTTCTGCCTTCTCTGAGGCCCTGGGTTCAATCGCTAGCACTGAAAATAGGACAAGGATGTGGCAATCCACTCCCAAAGCAATCCTGAAATAACCAGCCATTAAAAACCCTAACTATAGCAGGGAAGCCCTGACATAGTGCTAGGCACGGCACAGTGTCAGCTAGTGTTTCGCCCTGTTGTACATAGGGTCGCTATGAGTCAGATTCAATTTGATGGCACCTAATAACAACAACAAAGAGATAATTTAAAGTAGTCAAGAGGATGTGCATAAACTATGCAAATACTATACCATTTTATATAAGGGACTTGAGTACCTGTGGAATGAATACCCAAGGTGATTCTTGAAGTCAATCTCTTTCATATACCAAGGGATAACTTTATATGCTATTGATGTACCTATATATTCATTCTGTGAATGTATATAATATACTCCCAAAGTTGCAATAAAATGAGTCTACAGTAAAGAAAAATTTAAAATATCTACTTTATTTATTAATGTTATAAGTCTTACCTTATCACTCAATACTTAACAGAAGCAATGGCACTTGTTATTCACTATTTAAAATTTTTAGTTTAATAATCTGAAGCACAGATATGTATTGAAAGCTCAAATTTTAATTTCAATTTATTTTGATACCTGCTTAATGACTATCAACACTGAAATATCAACTTTTCAAAGAGAAATAGCTCCAAAGAGAAGAAGTGCATTATCTGTCCCTTTTATTAAATCAGGATGCTAATTTTTCAATCTCCTCCCCAATTATGCAAAGATTTTTCTTAAAATTCACTTGTATTTGCATGATGAGTATGTTCAGCTGCATTTTCTTTGCAGGAATTTCACAGAGACAACCTGTCAATGTTCTGATGGTCAGTTTAATTAAAACTAAGCAAACTGCTCCATGAAGGCACTTAACTATGCAAGGCATGGAAATGCATTGAAAGGAAAACAATGCCTGAATGACTCATCCCCTGATCCTCCATACTGTGAACATTCGCTCTTGCCCTAGGACACATTGTTCTAGGTGACCTATAACATATCTTCCATGTGGGCTCTTGACTCGGGACACCATGAGGAAAGGGATTTAACTATATATTAAATATGAGTAAAGTACAATATATTTCTTACTTAGATGAAATGTAAACATAAGTTCAACTTTGGACATTTTGTGTTTATACCTGGGAAGGATTGCCTACTTTACTCTGCTGGATGCACCTCATTTAAAAGGTCATGGGATACAATAGCTGATAAAGTCAAACTTCTAAAGCCTTCCATGTTAATAAATATTTTCTTCCTTTATAAAACACAGTAGTTTTTGTCAAAGCATTAACTGTCTTCACGTTAATGAACTTGAGTACACTAAACAAATTCAGACAAATCTAAAATAAGTGTCCACTTACTATGCCCAATAAATGCATGTGTAAATTAATTATGGCATAAGGCATGCTCATTGCCATATTTAACTTCTCAAATTCCAGTTACTCATAAGTAGTAAAAATACAATTTTAATCACTTGATTATACATGGAAGTGCTTCTAAATAATTATTTCTCAAATCTATGGCATTTTTGTATATTTCCTTAAGAAATAAATATTAAATTTGTTTCTAATTTTATCAACATATTATATGGCACATAATGTATATTACTGTTATAATCCCCATTAACATTATTCTTCATTTACAAATGATGGAGTGAGGTAACATCAGACCTTCTCCAGGTCTTTTAGCTAAAAGTTAAATATTTTATTCCCAACTTATTCATTTACACAGTCTTCACCAAAAAATGCAACAATTCCTACACATTAAATATTTAACCCCTCTAAGTTATTTTCAGTCACCACTGTGCTCACTCATGACAATTTCTAATTAATTTTGAATGCCATCTAATAGCCATTGTCCCAATAAGTATAGATGATTTAGGGATGGAATGCTTTTCTCTACCAAGAGTGGTCTGTGTAAACTCTCAAATTAAATTTACAGTGCAGTCAAATCTCATTTGATGTTTGCATTTTCTACTTTGTAGACAAGATAGTCTCAAAAGGCAGCAGAGGCTAAAGATGTGCTGGATAACTCTTTAAGTACAGTCTCAAGACTCTTGTCAACTTAGCTGTCTAAATTACTCCAACAGGACCCAAGGGAATTCAAAGGGGAGAAATGACATGGCAAATAATTATATTCTAACACTCTATTTATAACAATGCCCTTTTGGATTATTGTTCTTCCACACTGACACATCACTGTAATCCCAGGGAAGAATCAAGGGACTTAGAGTTAGATCATGCACAGCTTGTAGGCAAAGAAAAAAAAATACACATGAAGAGCTGACATTCAGGAAATATAGAGTGACTCAAGGATAAATTCAGCTGGGATGAGCTTAATTTATCAATGTCAATAACAACAGTGAACACATCGCAAGAATACATGCATATTAATTGAAAATAATTCAGATTAAATCACTGCTGTTTGACATTTTGAGATAGGCACTTTATCTTTTCAAGAAAAAGAGCACTATAAAATCTTTAATCTGAAAACACATCTTAATTGCATGTTATCACCTCCTAATTGCTTCCATATTATATTAAGCATTTTGCTAATTACTAGCCTGATCATGGTGTAAATAGCTTGAGGCAAGAGCTCACATCCAGCTGAAGACTACCAGGCACTGGAGGGCCAGGAGCAAGTTCACCTCTCCATGGATTTATGGACTTGTGTCTTCTTCTGAAGCCACCAATTTCCCCCCCCCCCCAATATTAGGGGATTGTACCCAGGGTGCTCCACCATTGAGTGGCATCCGGAGTCATTTCTTTTTAAAAGTTTTTCGTTTTGAAACAAGATCTCCTTACATTGTGCAGGCTGCCTCTGGCCTCAAACTCATGATCCTCCTGCCTCAGCCTCCTAAATCACTGGGATTACAGGTGTGCAGCCCCCACACCTGGCTATTGCCAGCTGTTAGTTTAGGTCTCCGGTGAGAGGGAGCTAAAAAGGTGATGGGAAAGCTGAGAGATGTCTTTAGCAGCTGACAAGTTCAAATGTTATTCTTGGAAAAATGGAGTCTTCTCTCTGATAATACAGATAAACTCTTTTGCATGCTGCATCTGACCTTGTGATAAAAATAGGCTTAGCAAAAGGCAGCATTATATCTGGTTTTCTTTAACCTTGATCTTTGAGATTTTGTTAGGATAAGGTGCTGCTAAATAACAATATCTTATATGGAATCTGTGCCTATATGTGTCTAAATATTTTTCTTTATGAATGTAGACTCTTTTCTCAAAGTAATAAATAATGTAGAATAGGTAAGATATCTATAAATGAAGGACAGATGGTTCTTTGAGAAAAAATAACAGAAATAGTGACTAAATTTTCCATATCATCAAGAATATATACAAGCAAAAAAGTAATAATAATTTGGACAGTAACAATTATTTTTAAAAAATAATTAAAGCAATTAACAGTATGCTTGGCAAAGGCTTTCTCCTTCCATTCTTTCTTCTTCTGTTCTCTTCTCCTAAATAATGCCTAGCATTTTGCATAAATCTAGGACACTAAAGATTCTAGAATATCTTCCAAGAAGAAAATCTGACAAGGTACAATCAAAGTGATCAAAATGTTCCAAACTCCTTGATATACCTATTCCCCATTTAAGAATTATTTTATGGAATTAGTAACAAAAAAATATACTTTTGAAAGTTTTAGCATTTGTTCTCAAATCTAATCCACACCCTTTTAACAATTTTATTGGGCTACAAAATCAAATGTGGATTAGAAATACACGTGCATTCAAGGTCTACAAAATATAAATTACATTTATCATAGCACTGCTAATTAGGCTACAAAACCAACAATGCAACTGAAAATTATGCTCTTCATGATAGTCATTTGGGATATTTATCAACATCCCAGTGTTCCTTTTTTCAGGAACATTGTAGGACTGTATCTCTCCCTCTCCCTTGAACTTAAGTATGGTCATGTGACTCTCAAGACAACCCTTAATGGCTGAATTGTGCCCCATCACAATTCCTAAGTTGAACTCCTAACCTTCCATGTGAATATATTTGTAGATCTGAGCCTTTAAAGAAGTAATTAAGATTAAATGAGGTCATAAGAGTATCCTTAGATGAAGACAAAACTGAGCTAGGGGAATAGCTCAGTGTAGGAACCTTGCCTAGGATGCTCAAGGCCCTGGTTTCTATCCCCAGAAGAAGAGGAGATCAAAGATCTCCCCAGTTCTGTTTCCTCATCTCTTTATGCACGCACAAATGGCATACATGTGAAAATAGAGCAAGGGACCAAATGCAAGTCCAGAAGCAAGGCCTCACCAGAAACCAATGCTGATGGCACCTTGGTCTTGAACTGTTACCTTCCAGAACTGTGGCAAAATGAATTTCTTTCAAGCCACTGAGCCTGTGGTACTTTGTATTGGCAGTCCAGGCAGACTACCACAGCAACTCACCATGGGCAATATTGCATGAGTGAGAGAAATAAACCCTGGTTTTTCTTTATTTGCTTTTGTTTTTCCAGTACCAAGAAACTGAACCCAGGGCATCACACATGGTATTTTTCAAGCACTAAATCACTGCACCATGCTCCCAGCCCACTTTTTATGTTGTATTTTGAGGCAGCGTCTCCCTAAATTATGCAGGATGCCTCTGGCCTCGAACCTGGGGTCTTCTTGCCTCAGTCTCCCAAGTCAATGGGATTACAAGTGTGAGCCACCATGCCTGGCTTGTTCATTTATTTTAAGGCCCTGAGAGTTGGAGTTTTTCTTACCATGGCAAAACCTAGCCTAGCCTCATTAATACACAGCAGTTTTTGCTTATCTATATTTGCTTCTCTATTTCAGAATGCTTTCTGTATAATAAACAAAAAATATTTCGCAAAAAAGGAAACAACTTTATTATCAGTAAAGAATTATTAGGAATAAAAATATAGTTACTCGCATATGGTATATTGGTCTGCAGCCATACCACTGCGGCATCCAATCCCATCAAATCCCGGTAGCTAAGCAGGGTTGGGCCTGGTTAGTACTTGGAGGGGAGATCGCCTGGGAACACCAGGTGCTGTAGGCTTGGGAGATGGACCTGGCAACCCACTCCCAAAAATCAATCTGCCATTGAAAACCCTATGAATGAGCCAGGTGTGGTGGCACACACCTGTAATCCCAGCGGTTTGGGAGGCGCAGGCAGGAGGATCGCAAGTTCAAGACCAGAGGCAGCCTGCGTAATTTAGCAAGACCCTGTCTCAAAAAGTAAAAAAAAAAAAAAAAAAAAAAAAATGGGCTGGGGGCGCAGCTCAGTGGTCCACCACTTGCAGAGCACGCAGGTGCAAGGCCCTGGGTTCAACCCCCAGTACAAAAAAAAAAAAAAAAAGCAAACCCTATGAATAGCGAAGAAGCAGTGACAATAGTGTTTCCTCTGTTGTACATAGGGTCTCTATGTATTAGACGCTGACTAGACGGCACCTAACAACAATAACATGGTATATTAAAATAATTGACCTAATTATCAGAAGAACTTTTGAGTTAAACTATCTCTTATTTTCTACTCTACAGTGTTTACTTCTCTTTCTCTGTGTATGAGTAATATAAGCTGTTTTCTGTGTAAACTTTTGCTGTGACTACATTTTTCTATTTCTATTTTACTGATGTAATTGTCATCAAATATTTGCTTCATTAAAACTTTATAAAGATTTTTAGAGTGCTTCTTTGAATTTCTTTTCTTTTTTTATTTGGTGACACTCATCTGTTGACCTCCACATTGACATTGATATTTTTTAAAAATTACACTGATGACAAAAAATCATCTTCAATAAAGGAAAAAGAGAAAAGAATGAATGAGGATATAAAACACTATTTTACACTAGGTTTGAAGCTGATCCCTCCCCTTTTCACTGAATGATATTTGCACAATGCTTTTCAGGTGTTTGGGCTGGGATTTAGCTCAGTTGGTAGAGCACTGCACTGCAGTCTCTGAGGTCCCGAGTTTGATTCCCAGCACCACAAAAATGGGAGAAGGACCTGGCAATCCACTCCCAAGACAATCCCGAAACAATCAGCCATTGAAAACCCTATGAGGGTCGCTATGAGTTGGATACCAACTCGATGGCAACAACCAACCAATTTCAGGTGTTTGGTTATTTTTAACTCTTTTGTAACAGGTGAAAATATTTTTTTTTCCATTTTTTATTTCTTCTGGTTTCTTTTATCTATATTGTTGTTGTTAGGTACCATTGAGTCATAGAGACCCTCATAGCGTTTTCGATGGCTGATTGTTTGGGGCCTGTTTTGGGGAGTGAACTGCCACATCCCTCTCCCATTTTTTCCATGCTGGGGATCAAACCCACGTCCTCAGAGAGTGCAGAGCAGGTGCTCTACCAACTGAACTAAACCCTAGTCTGCTTTTGTCTATAATAATTATTAATTTTATGGGAGGAAAACACATAAGATTTTGATCTTTTATCAATTTGTAAGCAATTTACTGTCATAAACATGTTTCCATGTATCTCTCTGGTATCAAGGTTGGTTTTCTATAGGTTTTATTGCATGTAAATTTTATCATCTCTTTAAGTCTATATTCAATTGCTTCTTTTATACAATCACTCTGACATTTTTGCATCTCCACACCTTTCATAATTATTCTTTGTCTTTTTTTACTTCTTTTTCCCTTTTTCTTTCTCTCTTTTAAGAAATTACATTCACTGAGATCCCATGCAATCTAGTGCTGTTTAAAGTTTGATTTTATGTATTTGGTGAAAGAAATAATTTTGAGTTCCTGTCTCTAAGTGCTGAATTTTTCTTTAGGTAGATGTCTAAACTAAGAATAAAATTCTTTCAGATATATTAAAAAATGGAAAGAACTGCTATTGGGTGAGAAAAGAACTGATCCTTCACCTTTGCTATTATGTAGGACTGACTCACCATAGGATGTGGAGCTTTGCAGAGGTTTTGTTTAACAAGTTTATTTCATATTCTCACTACCCCAGTGCACATAACATTTGCTTGAATAATGTTATCTCATACATATTCAAATCTACCAACACAATAGCTGGTAACTCCTGATGGAAAGGATACTAAGTAGTAAAATATGGACCATTAACTGTGCTCCAAATATATAAATATAAATACATATGTATATTCATGTGTTCATGTAGTCGTTTTAATAATATAAATTATACTAAGTATGTATAGCATATACATACTAAGCATATAAGCATATACATATACTAAGTATGTATAGTATATATAGCAGCCAAGGCTCTGACCTTCTGAGCAGATGAATCTTCCTCAGAGGATTCTGATTAGTGCATAGTCCCAATGAAACTTTCATTTAAGCAGAAGTTACTCCTCCTTGCTTTCCTTCCTGCTTTCTCTTCTAAGAACTAAAACTATATCATCTGCTTTTTCAAAAGAAGAGTACTTTTGATTAGATTAAAGAGAAATTCTGAATCTTCTCAATCTGGTCTGAAAGGAAAGTACAGGAAGGATAGTCCATGTGAGAAAATGAAGTGATTCCTCAAGCAATTACAGAATTATTTCTGTAGAATGATATAAGTTTATGGTAGAAAAGGACTCTGTGATCACCTAGCTCTTTTCATTTTGCATATAATGAATGCAATACAAGGGCAGCATGAGTAAATTGTCAAGAACAGTTCAGCAGAAGTATTTGAGTGTGGACTAAATGAGTTGATCACAAACTGTTTTATCTGTCCTGTCTTATCCAAACATGGTAAGGTAGCCCTATGTTTTTTCCCTCTATTTACACAGCTTATAGAGAAACTTTCCAAGTTGTGTGTAAATAGTAAGATTCAGAAATCCACTCAAGGAAGAAAAGTTGACAATATACTTGAAAACAAGACGTTAATGATTCAGACGTGTCGAGTGGCACGCACTAAAAATCAAGGGATGTTAGTTTTGTTTCAAGGTACAGAACTTTTTTTACATCCCCAAAACAGGGAGGATTGAATCCAGAGCCTCATGCATGCTAGGCAAGTGCTCTACCATGGAATTAGATCCTCAGCCTCTTTAATTTTTTTTTGAGACAGTCTTGCTAAGTTGAACAGGCTGCCTCTGGCCTCAGACTCCTGATCCTCCTGCCTGAGCCTCTCAGATCACTGGGATCAGAGGCACAAGCCTAGCTAAGGTGAAGAACTTTTGAGAGCCCTTCACTAGTCGTAGTTTTGTAGGCCTCCATGAGTTATTTCAGAGCTTTGGGTATTTTTCTTTTCCTTTAAATTATGTATGGAAATCAGCATATTAAATGGTATAGCTTTGTTTAAAACCTACAGCGAATATTTTTTTCAAGTTTTAGAGCAATGTAACTAACATTTTCCTACTGCTAAAGTCATTTCTCTCCACAAATTGGAACTTAATCTTTCTAAAACACTACTTTTATTATGTCACTTCTGGTTTTCTAAAAGTCAGAAGAAGCTCCCCCTTACGTGGATTACAGGCAAAATTTCCTCAGGCCACACTAGCCTATGGAAACAAACCAGATACCATTAACATTAATAACTGGAATGTACTACCATGTGCCCACTCTTGGCACACAGGACATGTGCCTCCTGCAAAGCACACATCCCACCCAGCCATCTCTGCGAGTTGCCAGAGGGAGTTTCCCTCTTGCTCAAAACAAGTTTGCTCCCCCTGGGCTGGGTAGGGGCTGGGATTTAGCTCAGTGGGTGAGGAGCTGCTCTGCAGTCTCTGAGGTCATGGGTTCAATTCCCAGCACCTCAAAAGTGGGAGAAGGATGTGGCAATCCACTCCCAAGGCAATCTGGAAATAATCAGCCATTGAGAACCCTAGGAGGGTTGCCATGAGTTGGACGTGACTCAATGGTACCTAACAAGGAGGCACAAGGGGCTGGGTAGCAACTTCCTCTCCCATTAGATGTCTGGTTTTCTGAGGTCATAGAGGCAGGCCACGCTCACACTTCCTCTGGGCACCGCATGAAGCCAGATGCTGAGACTATAAACCACAATCCCATTCTCAAATTAGGCCTGCTTCACTATCTCTACTTTCTCACCTTACCCTCCTGCTGAGGGCCACTACTGCTTTCAAGGGCATGGGAGACCCTGCAGAGCAGGTGGGAACCACTGATGCACAGATGCTACTGGTACTCCATTGGACACTTCCTTCTCTGGGACTCGGCAGGGATCCCCTACAGCCATCACCAGCCCAAGGCTGTTCCAGGGTCTTCAGCAAAGAATGGGGCATGTTGTACTCCTTTATGGGCTATTGGCCATATGGCCTTTCTCCCTGAAGTTGTACAAGATTTTTGGTCAGTTTATTTTTATTTTTTAGGGCAGAGAAAAGTGGTAAGAGAGGACAGATTTAATTTTATATCATTAAAGCTGCTGTTTCCCATGATGCTAATGGATGAGTTCTGGTCAAGGGAAGAGGCGCCCTATAGGGTGACTCTGTGCAGTCTGTTAACTAAGGCTCCCTCTAGCCACCTTCATGAGACACAATGTGTTCTCTGAAATTCTTTTTTAATTCCACACCAATCTCTATACCCCAAGTACAGATCTCACCTTGGTTTCCACACCAGACTCTATACCCCAAAACTAAATCTCCTTCCTTACACAGTAAACCCCACTTATTTGTACTTCCTCAATCCTACCTATTCAACGTGTCTGTCAGCTTTTCACTCTGTGGGGGCTTGGGTGTTGCTGTGATGTTGAAAGCTATGCCAATATTCAGATAGCCTCAGGGCCACCCATGGTGGACAGGTTTCAGCTGAGCTTCCAGACTAACAGACTAGGGAGAAGGACCCAGCAGCCCACTTCTGAAACAATCAGCCATTGAAAACTCTATGACTAGTAGAGAAGCACTGTCAAATATGTTGTTGTTGTTGTTGTTGTTGTTGTTGTTGTTGTTAGGTGCTGTCGAGTCAGTATCCGACTCATAGCGACCCTCTGTACAACAGGGGAAACACTATTGTCAGTGCTTCTCTGCTGTTCATAGGGTTTTCAATGGCAGATTGATCTTTGGGAGGGGGTTGCCAGGTCCTTCTCCCAAGCCTACAGCTTCTGGTATTCCCAGGTGGTCTCCCATCCAGGTACTAACCAGGCCCGACCCTGCTTAGCTTCCGAGATCTGATGGGATCGGATGCCATAGGGCTACAGCTGCAGGCACTGTCAAATATAGTGGTGGAAAATGAGCCCCCCAGGATGGAAGGCATTCAAGAGACGACTGGGCAAGAATTGCCTCCTCAAGCAGAGTCAACCTTAATGATGAAAATGGAGTAAACCCTCTGGGACCTCCTTTTCCTGATGTAGCATGCCTCAAAATGAGAAGAAACACAGTGGTTGCAACAATGAACTCAAACATAAAAAAATCTTGTGCACAGCCCAGTGCCAGGTACTGTTTTGTTCTGCTGTACTTAGGGTCTCCAGGAGACAGATCCAACTCGATAGTACCTAACAACAACCTGTTTAACATGATGCTTCCCTAAACTACTATATGATCCCTGCTCTCCCAGATAATCCTGACCACAGACTTCTACTTGTGAGCTGTCCCCACAGCAGTCTGTTCAGTCTATTTTTGCCTGCATGAAATTTTTGCTAGCTGAAGCAATACTTTTCTATGGTCTCAAAAATAAATCCACTCGCACCAAGGCATGTAGGGAAATTTGTTAGGATAAGTAACATGGACAGAGTGAATTGTAAAGCCCTAGCAAATTGGTTCCTACCTCTCCCATCATTTTAGGTTAGGTGCCACTCAAGTGACCTAATTTTTAACTGTATTTCTTTAAAGCCTCCTGCTCCCAATGCAGTCAGAGCTGCTGAGGGTTAGAACTGAAGCATATAATTTGGAGGGGACACAATTATTTCCTGCTTGGCCTGGCGGTTTAGGTAGTTTACATTCTCTCATGCCATTGAAAACCCTATGAACAGCAGAGAAGCACTGACAACAGTGTTTCACCTGTTGTAGGCAGGAGAAAATTTTTTATAATCTTGGCACAATGCAAAAATGTTCATATGATTTTTTTCAAAAGTTGGAAAGCGATTTAAAGATATTATTTTAAACTGCTAAGCCAAAAGGAGTTTACATTTCCCATATCAGCATTGTCCAGAACTGCCAGGGTAAGAGCCAACTTTTTCCACCCTTCCAAAGCTCCTTGTCAACCCTTTTCTTGCTTTCTGGAATTGGCTCTTTAACTCGAACATAGGTAGAAAGCTTTGACTTTTAGTGCTTCTCCTAAACAGTCCCTGTGATCTCTCCTCCATGTCTCACCCCTGGAATGCAAACTCTTCATCCACCTCAGAACTCCCAGAAGGGCTGAGTCATGCCCAAGTTTTTGCTGAATCCCAACCTGCAAGTGACTGTGTTAATGTCCTGAGTCCCAAAGCAGTCCCCTTTGGCTTTCTTGGGTTTCACCTTTCCACCTCCATTCAGGATTTTCTTTCCTTTTATTGTTGTCTTCCTGTGGTGGAAGCTTCTGTTTTTGTTCTTAATATCTGCAATTTTAGCTCAACAGCTTTTTTGTTTGTTTTGTGGTTCTTGCGGATTGAATCCAGGGCCTCACACATCCTTTGCAAGGGCTCTGCTGCTGAAATGCATCCCCAGCTCCTTTTTAAATTTTTATTTTGAGTCAAGGTCTCTCTAAATTACACAGGCTGCCTCTAGCCTTTACCCTGCAATCCTCCTTCCTCTGCCTCCTGATTTGTTGGGATCACAGGTTTAAACCACCAATCCTGTCTAATCAGCAACTTTATTAAAGCATCCACTTTTATGGCCTTTATTTCCTTTTCTGATTATTTCTAAATGTAGAATCTATCCATGACCCAATGCCTTTGCCTGTGTCTATTCTCAGCAGCTCACAAGTCCATGTAAAGAGAGCACATTCTCTCTCCATGGTCCACTAAGAAAACCACCTCTCTCACCCCCAAACAAACACTCCATTCAAACAGCTTCCTTTCAGTCAGATGTATGAGCATTAACACCCTCTTAAACTAGAAAGCCCAGATCATTCTTTTCCCTCATCTCCTATTTAAAACTCAATTTAATATCATCATCTGTTTCTTCCAAATGCATCAGAAATACAGAATACTCATACAACCTAATTTAAACCAAATTGCTATAGTTGAGCACAGAACTTACTTTCTTAGTAGTTTACCTACTTCCAATTTACTCAGTCTTTTCTTTCATTTCACATTCCCAGGGAGGCAATTTTGCTGTTGTTTGTTGTTTGTTTTTTTCTCTATACATACCTCATGATCTCAGAGAAAATTCAAAGAACGGACCTTAAAAGAAAAAATGACTTGGATTCTCTGAGGTACTGCGTCAACATTTATATTTCAAAAGGTTGGAGTTTAGAATCAGATTAAATTGTATGCAAATACTACTGGTTATGGAAGCTTCAACTTTTATTCCAAAATGAGTAGATTTCCAAGTGAATTCCCTTTCTTGAATAGTTTATATTTGTCCAAACCTATTTAATGATGTTTGTGGAAATAAGTAACAAGTTACTCAAGTGTTATAGTGTTGCTGTTAGGTGTTGTCAGGTGCCTTTGATATATACTGACCTAACAGACAGCAGGCCTGCAGCCATAGCACTGTGGTTTCCGATCCCTATCAGATCTCAGAAGCTAAGCAGGGTCAGGCCTGGTTAGTACTTGGATGGGAAATCACCTAGGAACACCAGATACTATAGGCTTGGAGAAGGACCCCCAGCAACCCACTCCCAAAAAACAATCAGCCATTGAAAACGCTATGAATACCAGAGAATTACTGACAATAGTGTTTCTCCTGTTGTAGGTAGGGTGGCTATGAGTCAGATACCAACTTGACAGCATGTAACAACAATAGACAGCAGAGTGAAACACTCCCTGACACCGTGCCAAGTATGGCACGGTGTCAGCGCTTCTCTGCTATTCATAGGGTTTTGAATGGTTGATTGTTCCAGGAGTGGACTGCCAGGTCCTACTCCTGTTCTTGTGGTACTGGGGATCAAACCCAGAGCCTCAGAGAGCACTCAGCTGACTTCCACTCACATGTTCATTCAGAACTCTGATCCAGGTTTCCTCCAACTGAAAGGGGCCTGAGAACCGGGATTAAGTTAACCAATAACATACATACTGTTTCCTCTGTAGAGCTGAACTATACCCATTTTTTTTCAAAGTTTACCTAAAATCTCACCCTTCCATGAAAATTTCTGTTGCTAATCTCATAGGTTTCCATTTCAATTACAGTAGTTCCATGCCTTCTACTACTATTTTCATGCCTTAATATTTTCATTTTTCATTTAATGTTTTCTTAAAATCTAAATGTGTGTTGAGGGCAAAGGCTGTGTTATTTTACCCACTTTAGTCTACACAGAACAGGGGCAATAGGTGAAGTATACCGTGGTACTCCATATGATTTGGTGTATTAGATCCAAGCCAATTCAAATCTGAAATCAAAAACCACTAATTTCTCATTCCATAACCCTAATTAAGAAAACTTCTTTAAGCTTTTTCCCTTCCTCTGTAAATTGCAAAAACCTGAATAACTCAAGGAAAATTTGAGATTGCAACATAATAAAATTCATGGAACATGGTATGTGCCTCATATACATTATTTTTCCTTATAAATGTTTGATTATAGTTCATAACAGAAAGTTGCTGTTGTTAGGTGCTGTCGAGTCCAACTCATAGCAACCCTACATACAGCAGAATGAAACACTCCCTGACATTGTGCCATGCCTGGCACTATGTTGTTGTTGTTAGGTGCCGCTGAGTCGCGTCTGACTCATAGCGACTTTCCTAGGGTTTTCAATGGCTGATTGTTTGGGGATTGCGTTGGGAGTGGGTTGCCATGTCCTTCTCCCATTTTTTTGGTGCTGGGAATCAAACTCGGGACCTCAGAGACTGCAGAGCGGCGCTCTACCAACTGAGCTAAATCCCAGCCCCACTATGTAGCTACATATATTTTCCATTTGCTATTATAATAGGGAGCAGCCACAGCCTAGCACTGTGGTTTCCCATCCCTTCAGGTCTCAAAAGCTAAGCAGGGTCTGGCCTGGTTAGTATTTGGATGGGAGACTGCCTGGGAATACCAGGTGCTGTAGGCTTGGGAGAAGGACCTGGCAACCCACTCCCAAAAATCATCTGCCATTGAAAACCCTATGAACAGCAGAGAACCACTGACAATAGTATTTCGCCTGCTGTATGCAGGGTGGCTATGAGTTGAACACCAACTCGATGGTACCAAATAACAACAACATTATAATAGGGACTTACAAACTGCTCTTGCTAAAAAGCATTGACTCCTCACTTGGGCCCACTAGGTAAGTAAAAGTGAAAGGGGACACTGGTTACTGGCCTAGGTCCATTTTGCCTCCTAATATGTCCTCTTGAGTCCCCTTTTCCTGCAGTGACCTTGGATTCCAGGAAGAAGAGAAGTGATTGGTAAACATCTCTTTGACAAAGGATGGAAACTATCCTCAAGCAATGGTGAGCCTGGAAGGACAGATCACCCCCAAAACTGGGACAATTATCTATGATGGTGAGTGAGGAATAATCGTCTTGTGAGGACCAGGCTGCTTCTCTCAATGGATGACAGTAATGACCACTTCTTGGGATCACCTTGCACACCCGGAGCTGAGATCATGACCATCCAGACCACACTCTGACCAAGGCTGCATCATGCAGACCTGTTGCCCCCAGCCCTCATCCCACCTGTTTAAACCTAAAGCTCTTGCCAGTATCCCAAAGATGGACTTGGGGGTCACTAGACCTCTTACGTGGTCCTCTTCCCAATGTATACCTTGATTAAATAAATCTCCTTTCTCTGCTTCTCACAATTACTTGTCTCTTTAATTAGCATATTTGTGATGGGTGGCTGAGCCTACTCTGTTGGGATTCCCAGAGCCAGGGCTTTGCCCTAAAATTCTGGTAACGATATGATATGCAGAACTTATAAAGAACTACAGCCAAAACTTTAAAAAATTAATTCCCTTAAAATTTACTTTATGAGACAAAGAACTTTTTTCCCTGAAGAATAAAATACATTTCAATTTAATTTAGCACTTAGTTCAAGGCTATTAAACATATATTCATGGATTATATTCATTTTAGATAGGCAATCATATCACAGCAATCTTTAAAGATAATATCTCTTCATATTTATAGTTTTATTTTGCCACAGTGAGCTGAAGTGCCTTAGCTGGGAGATGTGTTTGCCAAGAAAACACATTGATTTATTCACAGAGTATGTTTGGGAGAATGATAAAGATTATGGTGTGGGGAAGTACCAAAACTCCTTCTCCAAATTCCTTCTTCCAGAAGAACCCCACAATACAATTTTCATACTTAAAGAGTTAATAACTTTGTTGTTGTTGTTGTTGTTAGGTCCCCTGGAGTCATGTCCAACTCACAGCAACCCTCACAGGGTTTTCAATGGCTGATTATTTTTTCAGGCTTGCCTCTGGAGTGGATTGCCATGTCCTCCCATTTTTGTGGTGCTGGGAATCAAACCTGGGACCTCAGAGACCAGAGAGTGGCACTCTACCAACTGAGCTAAACCCCAGCTCCAATAACTCCTTAGTAATATCAAATATCCACTGTTCAAGTTTATTTTTTCCTACTTGTTTTAGAGTTGGTTTCCTTATTGAATATGAAAACAAGGACCATCTATTGCCTTGATTTGGTGTCCAATCCTTTGATCATTCAGTTTGAACTACACTTACAGCCAAAGATATGAGATGTGGTGTTTACACATGGACTCTTGAATGATACTCACCCACTGTGTCCTTCTGCATTACTTATTTACTTTGTGCTCTTTTCATAAGGAATGCTCAAGAAGAAAGCAGATTTTCCCAGGTTAACTTCAAACCTAGAATTTGTGTTATCATTTTGATCATATCCCTAGTAAGTCACAGGTGCCTAATACAGGAATGAATGAAAATACAGGAAGGGATAGGACGATAGTTAATTGTCCATAATCTATTTATCCCAAGGAGCATCTATACGTCTAGTACACATCAACATACTTCCTACTTGTTTTTGTGATTTTTGAGCAGAGAAACATTTATACCTAACCGGCCATAAAAAGGAAAAATGCTACCAAGGGGCTTTAAAGGAGCTGAGACAAAGAAAGTACAGCTTTTTGTGTCTGGGCAATGAATGGCTTCATTCATCTGAATAGGGATTTTGTTTTACGTGTACTGTATTAGGTTTGGGCACTAAACACTTGACTCTCATTTCAGAATGAATTACTTTGTTAAATGCAGGTATTTAAATAGATAGGTACTTTAGTAATTAACTTCTTGAATCAACACTTTTATCATGTTTTAAATATTTTATAGTGTTTTCCTCCATTTTTCTTTAACTTACATATATATAGATCTACTGAGAAAATAACTGAAGTAGCTTGTAAACTTTGCTCTATGCTTTACTTTTGACTTCTTTTTGAGGCAAGTATTTTTCATTGTGTTTCAAAATTATGTTTTTTTCAAAGTTAATTATGTTTTTATATCTCTATTTGCAGTAGGGAAATTTGTTATAAGTACAATTATGGCTAATCTGGCATCAATGGTATTCTCAATATTCAAAATGAAAACTGAAAAAGTTCGCAAGCTGCATATGAGAAAAGTGAGTTTAATAATACACTGGAATTAATCTTTAAGTTAGCAATTTATCTAGAAAACATTTTGAAATATCTCAAACATTCTTTGTAAGCAACTGATTTTTTCTCCAACAATGACATTCCCATTTTTCCACTCAAATGTTAAATATTTTTCCTGATATATGTGTTTTCACTATATACATTTTATGTTAACCCATGACTAATAAATTGCTTCATTATTCATGACTGCATGAATTTTGCAAGAATTCACGACAAATTTTCTGCAGCTGATTTTCACCTTATTCATTGCAATATCAATCATATAATTACTAGTAAATTCAAACTACCATTCAACTTTATTTCACAAGGCACAACCATTATATGGAGAAATGTGCACAAACAAGACTTCTGTTTGCAGCTGGCATTAAACTTTGAGAGCAGTTGACTTTGCTACCTAGATCCAATTTTTAATTCTGACTGTTAAGTTTTCCTTTCTTTCTTTTTTAAATTTCCAAACCACCAGAGGATGATTTCCTTAAGAATGTTCTCTCAGGTATGTGCAGAATATTAATTAGGCCAATCTATTCCTGTCGGGTAATAACAATGTCCAAGGCTGAATGGAGGCAGTGACCTGTGAAAGAACTATTCATATGCTTTAGTCTGCCAGAGCACATTCTTTAACAAGTGAACATAGACCTTCTTCACAGTCATCTTAAATATTTCAGCTGTGTCTCACGTTGGGTTCTTGCATCTCTGACCACATAGCTTGTCTTCATCTTTGGGGGAAGATTTCCTCACACCACACATTTTAAATGCTTCTTCCTTGATGACTATTTTACTGCTGCACCTATGAGGCTTCTTACTATATTTGCCTGGAACTGAAGGAGATTTTAAAGGAATTAAATGTATTCAGATTAAATCTTCTGGGGGATGCAAAGTCATCTTAAACAATTAGCAATAATTAAAAAGCACCTATTCGAGCTGGATAAAAGGTAAATAGATTTCATTTAAATATAATAGTGAGTTAGTATGGTTTTCCCATTTGCTTATTTTTTTTTAAACTTCCTATGGCAAATAACTCTAAAATTAAAGCATTGTGTTTTGTTAGTTTGTATAATTTTTTACTGGGGAATGCTATTAACAAATTGCTATACTAAAAAAAAATTTAATGATCTTTCATTTAGGTGGGACCACAGACGCTGGATACAATAGTATGAAAATGAAGCCTGAGTGAAATCTATTTCTTTTTGTTTTCATTTTTTATCTTAACATGCAATGAGTTGAAAGATGTATGGTTATTCAACTTCCTATACACTACTTTAAAACTTATTCTGTTACCTATCTGCCACAATTAACTATTCCTTTTGGGGAATGAAAGGGTTAAATCCTCATTTGATCTCAAAGACCATCCTTAAATTGATTCAAATTAGGATTTATGAGTAGTCAGAGGGGATATATTTTTATTCAGAAACATGTACAAGCAACTACTAGTATATGTGTAAATATGTAGATGTCATTAGGTGCTGTAGAGTCAGGTCCAAAGAGCAACACTCATAAAGTTTCCAATGGCTGATTGTTTGGGGATTGCTTTGGGAGTGGACTGCCATGTCCTTCTCTCATTTCTGCAGTGCTGGGGATCAAACTCAGATCCTCAGAGAGTGCAGAGCAATGCTTTGCCAACTGAGCTAAACCACAGTCCCATGTGTATATGTAGTGATGCATAAAGGTAATTTTTCTGTATATGAATACACACACATAATTTTACACAAAAATAGACTTGATTCCTTTCCTCAAGAAATTTAAAATTTAGTGGACTGAGCAACCACATAGATGATGTCTTCTGAGAGCCATGAATGAAGGCATCTAAAATCTAAACTCTATCACTTGGTATTTTACTGCAATAGTTCCATTCTTCAGAATTGTAAATAAACCCATATTTAATTTTAAATATCATCAGTTAACTTCTTTTTTACATAGCAGTTTGTTAAAAAATATATAACATGGAATGAAATAGGCTGTGAAGGAGGAAAAGAGACATGGAGAAGGATAGAAAATACTGAAAAAAAGCAATGCAGCCCAAAGATACATTTTTATCAAAGGCTAGACAAACTCAGCCATTCTATAATCACCAAAAGGATGTTTAATAATTTTTGGTGCAAAAATATCACTGCCAAGAATAGATTATTGTGTTATTGAGGTTAGACATACAGATCTGACCTCCTATAAGATGTACAATTTCACTGATGTATAACTCTCTATTAAGACATTTTACAAATGCATCATGTTGTTGTTGTTAGGTTCCCGTTGAGTCATGTCCGACTCATAGAGGCCCCATAGGGTTTTCAATGGCTGATTTTTTCGGGATTGCCTCGGGAGTGGATTGCCACATTTTTGTGGTGCTGGGGATAAAACCTGGGACCTCAGAGACTGCAGAGCAGTACTCTACCAAGTGAGCTAAATCCCAGCCCCAAATACATCATAAGCAACAAGCCATTAGGAATGGAGTGACTAAATAACAACTCCTGGAGGAATAAAGCACAGCTGAGGATGAGCTCAGCAAAGAGCACATTACTTAGAAGCGTAAGAATTCTGAGCTTTTGGAGACAAAGTATTTTTGCATTCTCATGCACTCCTGAAAAGATAGGTTTTGGCCTGAAATAATCAGGTTTAGAAAATGGTTCCACTACTACTTCTGTTAGAGGCACTTAACTTGGACAAATAGGAGGATGACCAGCGAAAATAATGATACATGCCTTGAGGGGTAGTTGTGGGGATAAAGAGAGAGCCTAAGTGTGTTAATATAATAAAATAACTGTCTGAGGGAAATGAAACACTGAAATGTTCATGTAGTTAGTCTCATGTGATATTGTTAGATAGTAAAATCACTCTCTTTTAAATACAGAAGAATATTGCCCTTAGCAAGATGTAATATAGACATAGTAGAGAGCCTCAAAGAACATAAAATACAATAAAAGTCAGGTGTACAGTGTTTTGGACTGGTTTTAGATTGTGAGAATCCTAGGACTGCCTCAGTGTATGAAGGTCCTATACTTTATCCTCATATCTGTGGATCACATTCCTTTCCTAGCTAGCACAGAAAATGCTGGTATATATACCCTGCCTTTCGTCTCTCTCTGGAATCCATTTATTATGCTGCCTTTCACCCAGTATATGACCCATAGTAAACATGACCACCAAGACATACCAGGCCCACCAGGAGAATTTTCTGGTTAGATGCTGTACTGTCTTTTCATAACAATTGGTCTCCATTTCTACTAGTACTTTCATCTGTCTCTCTTTAACACACATACACATAAAATTCTTATCAATAATTTTTAAACCAATATGCTCTTATCAAATAACTCTGCAATCAGTAGTTTAGTTTTGCACTCTTAACATCCTAGGCATGCTTAATTTTGGACATTAGTAGAAAATACATATCTAATTGCACATTGACACTCTGTAATTTATACTTGCAGGTTTTGAAAACAGATTTAATGTGTGTGACTAGCCGATAGAGAAACTGATATAATTTAAAAAGAATAATTTTTATATATTATTGCACTCTATTAGGGTGAGAGTCTTTAATATAGAACTAAGTGCTAAAATTAAATTATTATACTTTGATATGGCAAAAGGAAGTACTTGACTGATGATCTTTTTAGAAAATTTTGCATAAATAAGTTTATGAAGGGAAAAACAACAACAGTAACAACAACAAAACAAGTTGCTATGATCATGTCCATTCTCATGCTCCTAGTTTTGATTAGGCTGAGATTTTTCAAGTCTCCATGTATAAATGAGACTCCAAATAAATAAGGCTATGCAAAAATTATTGAAATTATTGGTTTAATTATTGGTTATGAAATTTTCTCTTATCACAAATCAGAAAAAATCATGGAAATAAAAATCAAACTCAACTACTGGATGAGATGAGATTTGGGAGCTTGTTTTTAGGTGCTACCATGTCAGCTCTGACTGGCGACCCTCATGAGGTTTTGGATGGTCAATTGTTTCAACTCAGGGCCTCTGAGAGTGCAGAACAGTACTCTCAATTTAGCTAAAACCCAGCCCTCTTTGGGAGCTTGACACAGTGAAAATAAAATTCAAGGACACCCCAAATTCTTACATGCTTGGCTAGAGAATATTCCTATAGTTTGGGTGGATTTCCATCATTATTCATAATAAGAACCGCTAATGAGATACATAATTCCTGTGACTTTAGATAGGCTTGATCTCAGCTAAAATAATATCATATATTTTTAAATGTAGACTTTTCTGTTAATTGTAGAAAGAACACAACTTTATAATGACCTTTTAATGATTTTCTTTAACTAATCAAGGGTTAACATTATTCTACATTAGTAGTGGATCCCATTTGCTTGAAGGCCAGCAATTTGGCTTAATATCTTCACTCTGGAAGACATGGATTATCAGCTTGAAAAAATACCCAATAAGGACCACAGTCCTGAAGATGAGATTACAAAATGAACAGAACAGAAAGAGTATTTTTCAATTTTATATCATTCTTTTAAGATTATCAGAGAAAGACTTTTTTGGTCATAACTTTTTCTTATGAATTTCATAATGGGTTGTCCCCAATTATAAAGAAATGATATGATGTATGTAGTAAAACTTAAAGGTTTCATTTACCATTTATTGATCTTAGGCATCTTATTTAAGCTCTTTAAACCTATTTCTTCCCTCCACAGTGAGAATATTATTATTCATATTTCTGTGACTTGGAAAATAAGCAAGTTATTTAAATTCTGTATAACAAAAATTATAATATTTATCTTGCAGAGTAGTATGGATATGCAATAAATTGAGACACCTATAACAGTGTCTGAAAAATAGGTACTTGATAAATTGTTATGTAAAAAAAAATGTTGAGCAGTAATTGTCCTCACTGAGAAGGCTCCATGATGTACCAACTGCTTGGAACAGAGAGAATCAACGTATAAAAATATTTGGAGATTATAATCAGACCATGTCTCTGGAAAGTTTATCCACTGAACTTTAATTTTAACCTGTGGGGAAAAATTGAGAGGAAATTGGCAAAAACTCCCATACTGGGAAAACGACATTTGAATATCTGATTTGTAAATTAGAAATCTAGGGAAAATGAAAGTAACTTGGTTGCATGTTTGTACAAAACCCTTTCTGATTAGACAACTGAACTGAAAGCTGATTGGCTCAGGCCATTCCATGGGCGAGCTATATAAGGAGCTGTGCGGGGGCAGCTCGACCCTTTTTTGCCTCATCGCATTTTTGCCCACACCATTGGCTAAGCAAGACCTTCTCCCCTGTTCCTGCCCGGACCACCGATGAGGAAACACCTCTCCCGCTCCTCACCACCGGGCCTTCCGTGAGGAAAGAATGCTCTCCTGTTGCAATCATCAACAAGGAAAGAACCTGCTCTCTGTATGATCACTGACGAAGCAACAGCTGTCTCCTTGTGACCACCGAGATGACCAACAAGGGTGTTTGCCCCTGGAAGGCAAAAGTGCATGAGGCTTTTCCTTTCTCCCATTTCCTCCGAGGTCACCAGGGCTGCAGGAGTCTGCGCCCCTCACCCAAGGGTCCTGAGTGAATTGTGTTTAGTATCTGTGTGTGCGGCAGGGCTGCCCTTCTGAACCTCCAGGCCAGACTGGGAAGTGTGCGCCACACATTAACTCATTATTTACTATGGAAAAAATTTGTAAGTAATTTTACACTAAACTTGACTACTAACTCATATCCAAGAAAGACCAGACTATTGAATATGAAAGGTGGTGAATATGAACATAAGATATACCCTTAATATCTGGACACTGAGCCCGTGGACAATCATGTTAAAGCAGCTTCAAATTTCCTTTTTCTTGTTGTTGTTAGGTGCCATGGAGTTGGGTCTGACACAGCGATTCTAGGTATAGCATAACAAAACACTTTCCTGGCGCCCAATACTGTGCCATGCCTGGCACTATGTCAGTACTTCCTTGTTATTCATATGGTTTTTGATGACTGTTTGCTGATTGATTTGGGTTCTTCTCCCATTTTTGCAGTGCTGGGGATAGAACCCAGGGCCACAGAGTGCACAGAGCAAGTACATTGCCAATTGAGCTAAACCCTAGCCCCAAAATTTGCTTAAAAAAAGGGAGATCTTATATTTAATTTACAGAAATGAATACATGCATATATATAAGGATAATCACTGACTTACGGTAGTTCAATTTACAAATTTTTTACTTTATGATGATGTATAAGTGCCACAGATTCAAAGTCATCTTCCAAGTTACTATAAAACCATACACACACACACAATTGTAGACAACTGCATTAAATGTTTTGAAAACCACTAACAGAAAGAAAATATTCAAAGTAGTTTGGGAAGGAGTAGCTTAACTACCAAAGAGGAAGAGATACACAGCTGACTTCTCAGAAAATAATAGGAGTCAGGAGGAAATGAAACATTTTTAACTTCCTGAATCAAAAGCACCTGCCTGCCTAGAGTTCTGCAGCCAGGGAAAGTATCCTTCAAAAATATATACAAAGTCGGTAGCACACACCTGTAATCCCAGCAGCTGGGGAGGTGGAGGCAGGAGGATTCCAAGTTCGAGACCAGAGGGAGTCTGCATAATTTAGGGAGAGCCTGTTTCAAAAAAGTAAAAAAATGGGATGGGGGTGCAGCTCAGTGGTCCAGCACTTGCAAAGCATTCAAGCACGAGGCCCTGGGTTCAACTCCCAGTACCACACACACACACACAAAATTACATACACACACACACACACACACACACACACACACACACACACAGAAAGTAAAGATATTTGTATGAAAAGAAAGTACAAAAAAGTTAATCACCAACAGAGCTTCACCAAAAGGAATCATCTCAGATATCAGATGTAATTCAGATATGTTGACAATAACAAACTCAAAGAGCTTTGCATATGCAACATCCTGTGTTCAATGCAAAATAATATAATAATAATATTCAAATAAATCTGCATGAAGGGATAGAAATAATGTTTAAAATACATATACTGCATGGATATTATTAAATGACAAAGAGAATACATAAGTAGAGGGAAAGCAAATGAACTAAACATGTTAAGTTTTTTGCATTATCCAGAAAGAGGGTAAATATATAAAGTTTTATTACACTTTGATAACTTAAGAATCTTGATCTACTCTTGGGGTAAACACTAGCATTCCCTAAGTAGTGTAAATTTTGCAAATTCATAAGGAGATATAAAATAATAAGACAATCAAATGAGCACATCATAAGAAATGAAGTAATCCAAGTTGAATAAATATTTAGAAGACAGATTTAAATCCCAGTATAAAACCAATTGCCTGCAGCTGTATCACTGTGGTGTCTGATACCATCAGATCTTGGAAGCTAAGCAGCGTTGGGCCTGGTTAGGAGACTACCTGGGATACTACCTTGGATAGGAGACTACCTGGGAACATCAGGTGCTGGAGGCTTGGAAGAAGGACCCAGCAACCCACTCCCAAAAATCAATCAGCCATTGAAAACCCTATGAATAGCAGAGAAGCACTGACAATAATGTTTCACCTATTGTACATAGGATCTCTGTGAGTCAGACACCGACTCGACAGCACCTATCAATAACAACAACATAAAACCAATTACATTTAAAATAAAACTAAGTTCTCTATTTCAAAGACAAAGATTGTCACAAAGGACTAAAAATAAGGTGAATCAGCTAGTAGTGGCAGACACACTCAGCACACAGTTCTCAGTTTCTAAATACCTTTCTCCAGTAATAAGAGAGAAGACTCCTTAGAGAAGTGAATGATTCCATAGATGAGTCAAGGATTATGTAATCCCATGGCATGTTGCTTTGCCTGAATGTAAGAAAGTATTCAAATATAAAATTGCTGAACTCATCGAAGCAGAGAGCAGAATGGTGCTTACCAGGGGTAGGTAATGCAGGAAGTGGGGAGAGGCTGACCATGTGGGCTTGGAGTGTGACTCAGTAGTAGAGGGTTTGCCTAGCAAGTATGACCCCCTGGGTTTGATGCCTGGCATGGAAAAAAGAAAGAAAAAAAAAGGAAAAGAAAAAAAGGAAAGAAAGGGACAAAATTTCAGTTAGGAGGAATAAGTTCTATTGTACATCATGGGACTATACTTGATAATCATTTGTATTCTTGAAAATTGCAAAGAAAGTATATATTTAAGTATTTTCACAACAGAAACAGAAAATGGGTGTTTGAGATAATTTATATATGAATTAACCTAATTTAGCTATTTCACAATGTATGTTGTTGTTAGGTGCCTTCCAGTTGGTATCCAACTCATAGCGACCCTACATACAACAGGCGAAACACTACTGTCAGTGTTTCTCTGCTATTCATACGGTTTTCAATGGTGGATTGATTTTTCGGAGTGGGCTGTCAGGTCCGTCTCCCAAACCTACAGCACCTGGTGTTCCCAGGTGGTCTCCCATCCAAGTACTAACCAGGCCTGGCCCTGCTTAGCTTCTGATATCTGACAGAATTGGATGCCACAGGGCTATGGCTGCAGGCAAAATTGTTGTTGTTGTTTTTAGATGCCATGCCATGTCTGACTCATAGAGACCCTCAGTGGGTTTTCAATGGCTGACTGTTTCACAGTTCCTTCGGGAGTGGGTTGCCATGTCTATCTCCCACTTTTGCGGTGCTGGGAATAGAACTCTGGACCGCAGAGACTGCAGAGCAGCGCTCTACCAACTGAGCTAAATCCTAGTTCTCTCCACAATGTATAGCTGTTTCAAAACAACATGTTGAACAAGGTAAGTATTTATAATTTTCTTAAGACAGGAGGTGAAATTACTAAGAGATACAGGTGTCAACCTGAAAGAGTTTCCAATGGTCAACTCTGGAACAAATGGAACAAGAAAACAAATAACATAGTATTGGATTATAGCTACAAGGATAAAATAAATATTCTTGAGTATATACTAATGATAATAAATGATTAAATGAATAAATACAGAAAGTAAGATAAATTTTTTGCTATTTTTTTCTTTTTGGTTGTGCTTCAGAATTATTTTAACCACTTGTAAATGAATTCCATTTTTCATGCCCTACGTAGAGGTTGGAAAAACATTGCAAAAATGCACCCCTCTCATATATGGTAGCTCTCTGTTCCTTCCTTTTCTAATCATTTCAAATCCCCCAGGATTTTGCAAAGGATTATAATTGCAAAAACAATCTTATAAAACTTAGGACAGTGGCTGAGTAGGCATGCTTTGTTCTTTGAGTTACCAGATTTAATCAATTCTTTCTAATAGCAATTTCTCCTTATTTGGCCAATTATTGAAGCAATTAAATTTCTCATTACCTCACTGTCCATTGTCAAATATTTTCCATGGTCACAGAATAATGTAATACAACACAAGAGGATGTAGAACAAATATAACATGATTATTGGTTTAAGGGAGACACATACAAAGAGAAAGATTTCAGAAAATGCAATTACAAGCACTGAGACTAAGGAGTCAAGAAATCATAGCTAAATTAGAAACTTGCCAGAAAAACCTAAGAATTTTGCAAGAAATGGAGAAACTGTAAGACACATTAAAAAAAAAAAACTTCATGTAAGGTAGCCCTGATCTGTTATTTGTAATGATACATTTTGTTCAAGAATTAAAGCTAGAAATACACATACATCTTTATGTTGCTGTTGTTAGGTGCTATTGAGTCAGCATCTGACTCATATCAACCCTACATACAACAGGTGGAACACTATTGTCAGTGCGTCTCTGCTATTCATAGGGTTTTCAATGGCTGATTGATTTTTGGGAGTGGATTGCAAAGTCCTTCTCCCAAGCCTACAGCACCTGATGTTCTGAGACAGTCTCCCATCCATGAACTAACCAGGTCTGGCCCTGTTTAGCTTCCGAGATCTGATGGGATCAGATGCCACAGTGCTATGGATGCAGGCCTACATCTTTATATTCAGGATTAAAACTTGTAGGGAAAAATTAGGAGGAAATTGGCAAAAACCCCCAAAGTGGGAAAATAGCTTTTGAAGATCTGGTTTGTAAATTAGAAATCTAGGGAAAATGAAAGTAACTTGGTTGGATGTTTGTACAAAACCCTTCACAAATCCCCTGAACCTGACTGGACAATTGGACTCAAAGCTGACTGGCTCAGGCCATTCGTGGGTGAGCTACATAAGGAGCTGCGCTGCAGCAGCTCCACTCTTTTTCTCACCCAGACCTTCAACCACCAACAAGGAAAGACCTTTTTTTGCCCCGACCACCAATGAGGAAACAGCTCACTCCGCTCTCTCACCTGGACCTTCCACAAGGAAAGAACACTCTCCCAACATGACCATCAACAAGGAAAGAACCCGCTCTCCGTCTGATCACTGACAAAGCAAGAACTCTCTCCTTGTGACTACCGAGACCACCAACAGGGGTGTTTGTCGCTGGAAGGCAAAAGTGCCGGAGGCTTTTCCTTTCTTCCATTTCCGCCAGTGTCCCAAGGGCCACAGGCGTCCGCACCCCTCACCCAAGGGTCCTGAGTGAATTGTTTAGTATCTTTGTGCATGGTGGCACTGCTCTTCTGATCATTCCGGTCTGACCAGGAGGTGCGCACCCCACAAAAACTATTGACAGTGTGCAGGTTTATGCACCAGAAACCTAACAATATAATTTTAATTGGAAGCAAATGTCTTGGACATGTAATGGTCACATTTCATTTTGTAGATGTGAGAGAAAAAAAGAAACACTATGACCCAATATATTTCTGAATTCTATAGAATGCAGAATAAGTACAATATTTTCTACTCATTCATTAAATGTCTATTGGTCCACTATGCCAAGAAACAATGCCAGAGATCCAGGGAATACTTCAAAATTATTGCCCTTATAGAAATACTGTTCTATCAGGGGAAAAAATGCAATAAACAGTATACATAATGAATGAGTAATCTAATAAGTTAGAAGTTGAACACTACAATTGAAAGAGAAGAATGGTACAGGTAATTGGTAATGTTCTAGGAGGATGGGAGTGAATGCAGATGAGTGATTACGAATTTAGGAGATAGAATTACATAAATTCAAGAGGGACGGTTATCATAGCTGGGTGTTAGCAACTGATTTGATATAAGAGAAAAAAGCTAAAGTATACTTAGAGGTTTTAAGGCTGATTAGCTATTTAGTGATACTTTTACTGAAGAAAACAGTCATGAGAAGAATTTAAACATGAAAATGATGAGATTGCATAGGAACAACCAAATGGCATAAGTCCATTGAGAAATATGCAAGGAAATTTTATTTATTTTTTAATTTTGCCTGTTAGGATAGGAGACCACCTGGGAACACCAGGTGCTGTAGGCTTGGGAGAAGGACCTGGCAACCCACTCCCAAAAAACAATCAGCCACTGAAAACCCTATGAATAGCAGAGAAGCATTAACAACACTGTTTTGCCTGTTGTACATAGGTTTGCTATGAGTCGGACACCATCTCAACGGCACCTAACAATAACATCATCTTGTGTTCACCGAGTTTGAGATGAAGACAGGTAGAGCATGCAGCTCTCACATTTCGGTTTTCCCTTGCATAGATCTTCCTATAGTTATCCAAAGATCTTTTTCTCAGACCCTTGCATTTTATCTCAAATCTTCGTTTTGAAAAGCAACTGTCTTTCAAGTTTCAAGATGATTTTAGCAAATGGAACAGTACAAATGATAAATGTTAACTGTTACTCCTCCTTACTTGCCCCTGTATGATTTCAGGTGGGATTTATTAACAGAAGATGTATTTCTTCTTCAGAGTTCTGAAGAACATTTTTTTTTTCTTTAGCTGCATCCTCCAAGGAAGCTCTCGGTGAAATAGATAAAATGTCAGAAATAATTAAGAAAAATGCGGGAGTAGCCACCAACCTAAAATTACATATTGTGGTGATGCCTGGCTTTCATCTCTTTGGTCCCTTGACAGATATAAAAACCAACATATCACATCCTCCAGATGATGCTGTGTTAAATCGATGCTGATGAATACAGGGTACAGCAAGAGGAGAGGACGAAAAAGAATTTCTCTTAGGAAGCAGAGGCCATGGGTTCTAGGAGGCAAATATGCACTATGCACTTGACACAGGCTCTAGATGCTTTCGGAATTGTTGCATAAACAGCCCCTTAAATACAATCATCTTCACTGGTTTCTATCATATTTCTATTTCACCATTTTTTTAACTTTTTTTTTTTTTTTTTAAGAGACAGGGTCTTGCTGAATAGCCCGGGCTAGCCTCATCATGCAGATCAGGCTGGCCTCACACTCCCGGCAATCCTCCCATCTCATCCCCCTGAGTGCTGGGATTACAAACTGTTTACCATCATTCCCGGTTTTTAACCTGGCATTTTTTTTAGCTACAAAAATTGCTTCTTTAAACGCTTCAGTTTTTCTTTATCTATTAGTAGTAAGTGTTTAGATCAATATAGTAGTAAAATCAATGCACAGAAAAAGTGGGCTACCTGTATCAGAAATGTGACATCTCACAATCCTGGCACTCCTCTTTATAAAGACCTTCCATATATTTTCCTACTTCAGCTGAACTTCTCTACATACATAGCTAATTTTAATGATGTACAACTAAGAATCATTTTTCCCATTGCCATAATAAATAGGTATAGGTCATTTTTTCTATTTTATTAGTTATTTGAAACATATGCTACTATAATCTTTGAAAAAGTATGTAAAATATCTGAAATCACAATCACAGTAAATTGCTTTTTTTATGCTTTTAGCTACATATTGGTAGTGGTAGATATCCCCCATATTCCTGTCAGCTCATCATACTGTGGGGGCTTTTGTGTTGCTATGATGCTGAAAGCTATGCTACCAATATCTCAGATACCAACAAGGCCACCCATGGTGGATAGGTTTCAGCTGAGATTCCAGACTCGGACAGACTAGGGAGAAGCACCCAACAGCCGACTCCCAAAACAATTAGCCATTAAAAACCCCATGAATAACAGAGAAGCACTGTCAAATATACTACCAAAATATGAGCCCCCAGGCTGGAAGGCATTCAAGAAATGACTGGGGAAGAGTTGCCTCCTCAAAGTAGTGTCAACCTTTATGACAGGAATGGAGTAAAGCCCCTGGAACCTCCTTTTGCTGATATGGTACTACTCAAAATGGGAAGAAACATAGTGGCTGCAACAATGGGCTCAAACATAAAAACACTGTGTACATGGCACAATGTTGTGTAGTGTCTCATTCTGTTGTACGTAGGATCTCTATGAGTTGGATCCAACTTGAGAGCACCCAACAAACAAAAACAAACAGTGGTAGTTATAATAAAACAGATAAAAGATTTTAAATATACAGTGTCAAGCAATGTTAAATATTTTTATATAACATTAATTGTTCTGAAGACAATTGGAACTATTCCTACATAGTGTGTTCAAAAAATATGGTGAATGTTTGAATTTTTTTATTACAGTAAAAGACACATTGCTATTCATCCCCCTTAAAATTCCTCCCCTGGCTCCAAACACACTTGTCCCATCATTCTGGCCACTTTCTGCGGCAGTTCTTGAAGTCCTCTTTCGTGAGTGCCTTTAATTTCATCCTCAATCATGATAATGCTCCGTGTCACGTAACACTTCTGGTGTGGCAATTTCAGTCAGATGACAACATTATAGTGTGTCCTCATCCACCTTATTCACTGCACCTGGCACCAGCAGACTTTTGGCTTTTCCCCAAAGTCAAAATGATCATGGAAGGCAAACTTTTGAATCAATTCAGGACATGGAAGGAGCCACAAGAGCACAGTAAAGAATTGAAAGAGGACTTCCAGACCTGTTTCAGATAGTGGAAAGAACAATGGGATAAATGAGTTAGAAGCCAGGGGGAAATACTGTGAGGGGGATTAATGGCAATATATCTTTTACTGTAGTAATTTTTTTAAAAATTTAAACATTCACCATATCTTTTGATCATGCCTTGTATTTCTAGGATACAAATGCAAAAATGAGGCACTGAAGGGATGACAATTTTTTCTCTGGCTTATTTAACCAGGAAGTGGAAAGGTCAAGGTTAAATCCAAGCTTATGAGGTTCATATTATGAGATGCTATTGTTGTTGTTAGGTGCCATCGAGTCCTGTCCAACACATAGCAACCCTTACCAACTCATAGCAACCCTTATAGGGTTTTCAGTGGCTGGTTGTTTTGGGGTTGCCTCCAGGAGTGGATTGCCATGTCCTTCTCCCATTGCTGTGGTGCTGGGGATCAAACTCAGGACCTCAGAGACCGCAGAGTGGCGCTCTACCAACTTCTAGGGAGAGTAAAACTTCTCTTCCTTTCTTGGGATTCCCACCCACAGGGAAGATAGCCCTTACTATAACATCACTGACCTGCCTCCTCCATTCGCTTTCTCTTCTTATAGAAGAGATGTTGTTGATATTGTTGGTGTTGCTGTTAAGTGCCTTTGAGTCAGTTCTGACTCAGAGTGACCCTCATAGGATTGTCGATGGCTGATTATTTCAGGATTGCTTTGGGAATGGACTTACCTAACTGACAAGTTTGGAAAGTAGATGAAGTTGCCCACACTAAATTGGAAGTCAGCTCTGGTCTTCAAGCAATGCATTTTAGACAGGACAGAATCACCCTTGAACTAACTATGGCTTTGGATAGGTATATATATTTCACTCTAGGCTACATTAGGTGTTTTATTTGTGTGCAGCTACAAAAGGCATTCCCCAATATAACCTATATAAATAATAAAGGTTGCAGACTGCCCTTAGCATTACTGATAAACTTGGATGCAGAAGAATTTACTGAATTATAGGCTCCTAAACATGCCAGTAATGCTAAGGCTTTGTCTGAAATACTAATAATTTCAATACGTTGTATCTAAAATTACATTTGGTTAGATCTAACATTAAAGTTTTAGCATTTATTCACAAATATATTTTTCTATACAATCCTATGGTATCTTGGTTACCTCACTCAAAAACATCTCAAACGTGAGAAAGTAAAAATTACATCTTGGTATCTAGAAATACATATTTTGGAGGCATGCCTAGGAATTTTTGCAATTGGAAAATATTTTGAAGTAATTCAGACCAGATTACAAGATTAATGTGTTAGGCTTCAAATTTCTAAAGTGTTCATTTGGTGGTCATAAAATATAAAACTATTTGGAATATTTTTAATTAATGCACACTTAAAAGTATTTTGGAAATTTAAAATATATTTGCTCAAATAATAATTTAATTCAAAATGCACTAGAGAAATCTACATTCCCTATACATAAATATATAGGTAAATTTTAAAGTTTCTATTTTATATACATAAAATTCAAGCATTGTTATTTCATATTAGCTTGATGGTGGATGTCAATATTCCACCAGATGGTAATTTGTTCCAGTTATAGTTAAATATACATATTGCCACTTGCCATTTTTGTGGCTTTTTACTTTGTCTGTTCCTCTGTCCATGGGGGTCTGGAGGTGGGTAGGGGTGGGTGGCAAGTCCAGACATTTTAAAAGACAGGCTCCACCTCAGCCACCATCTGAGCCTAGAGTGAAAAGAAATGGTTGTCTTGGCAACTGGAACAAAATTAACGCTCTCCAAACCTGACTTCTTCTACTCAGGTAACCTTTTAGTTCAGCAGTTTTCAGATACACTTTGATACTAAAAGTCAGATCTCTTATTACCAGTGGAAATTTATCAGCTGAATGCCCTTTTTATTTCTTATTCAAGAGTCAAGTCCCTCAAATTGTAATTTTACTTTGGGCACTTGGGCCATACAATAGGACTTTTCAATTATCACAGCTGAGCAAGTTTTGATGCACTTAAATAACAATTTAATCTGTAAACCAATGTGTTTGCAACAGAAAATGTAAAATTTTTATCTTTTGTGTTTTATTCCAATATGTTTATTCATTCTATATTTAAATCTTTTCCTGATTTACAAAGTAATATAAATTCTTTGTATAAAATTATGGAATATAGGAAAATTAAAGAAGAAAATAAAAATGATCTAAAAACATCACTCAATTATCTTGTTACATTTTATTACAGCCTTTCACATGTATTTTGAATAGTGCCCTACTTTCTTCTTGCTCTTTATTCTGTCTCAGAAATTTTTTGCTTAGTAATTTATCCTATAAGTACAGTAGTTTGTAATGGGACCATATTGTTTCAGAATGGGATTTGAACTATCATGCCATTGTTAATTTGTACTATTATACTATTTTTATTATTTATACCCTTTGTACTGTTCTATTATTTTAAAATTAAAACTATTCTCCTAAAATCCTTGTATATAAATCTTTTTCTGTGTCTACTATTTGCTTAGATTACATACATATGTATATTTTTTTTCTCTGTTCTGGGGAGGCTTAACCCAGAAACTCCCACCTGCCAGGCAAGTACTCTATCAGTGAGCTGCACTCCCGGCCTGTTTTTTACATTTTTGTTTTGAGATGGGATCTCACTAAGTTACACAGGCTTTCTCTGGCCTCAAACTTGCAATCCTCCTGCTTCTGCCTCCCCAGTTGCTGGTATCACAGGTATGTGCCCAGTAAGAATATATTCTTTTAGGTGGAATGTTGGACAAATCAGTGTGTCATTTTGCAGTGTGTTTTTCTTTAATGTTATTAAATTATTCTTTAGATTCTAAAATATTTCTGTAATTGGGAAATTTTCCCTATTTTGCACTACTTGCATTAAAGTAAGAAAGCTGTACTATCATTCTCCATCAACATTGGGATTTGCCAATGCTCACTGAACAACAGGCTCAGTGGGAGCATTTTGATATTCATTTCTTTGTTATCAAGATTGAACATTTCTTGTACTTCCCTGAATATTTATATCGATTTTAAGTGAATTTTATAAGCAACACAATTATGCATTTCTTTGTTCTATTTTCTATTTTCATTCCCCCTTTTTAATTTTGAATATCAAGGTTTTTTTTTTTAATTTGGTGGGAGGCAAATTAATCTTTTACTAGTAGTATCTTCATCTCTGTGCATAGATAATCCTGTTCAAACACAGAATTAGAAAAAATAAACCTAAGTATATTTTCTTCTCAGTGATTGATGAGCTTTTTTCACATTTAACTCCTTAATGGAATTCGTTTCAATGCCCTGTTAGAGGAGAAGGTCTGCATTAGAAACATGCACTTACAGTATTTCATAACTATCACACTAATTCCATATATTATTCTCAGTAGAATACTAGGGGAAGGTAATTATTGCTATGGATAAACATCTAATAATTGACATGTTAAATTATAATCCATACTAATATGAAAAGATTTCTCAGCAGCTTTACTGATACAAAGTAGTGTTCCACTTCTTAGAGCACTACTTAATTGATTATAGGAGCGCTAATTATTCAGCTTTAGTCTGAATCATGCCACCAAGATACTTTGTCTCTGGTAAACTTCGTGAGCCAACTACTCTCTAGGAACCACTTGTCCCTAGAGACATACATAGCCATCACCCCTGAGGAATCAAACACTGATACCTTCTTATCTACTTTTTGCCAAGCATGGAACGCCTTTTCCCTTCATTTCAGAGAGCCTCAGGAGAGCAAAAGTGAGAAGAAAACGTTCATGATGTCCTGCTAAAGATTTGGAAACAATGAAAGAAAAGTTCAAAACAGAGAATATTAGAACAATAGTAACAATTGGATATAGTCTCAAAAGTCTGAATATCCTCACTAGAATGGCTCCTGGTTCCAAGGCACCAGAAACAGATCATCCCAGCTATCAGAAGGCTCAAATTTACCACCTGAAAGGTCAGCTCACCCCTACGATTATCACTACCATTAAGGCTCCAGACATTTTTGTGTATCATTCTGGACCTAAGTAACTCCTGGTCCGAAATAGAGGAAATATTTTTTCTTCTGCTCACTCACGTACCCCTTCATATCTCAAGTCTTGATTTCCACCATCATGTTCACCATTTTCCATCATGAATAGCTGAACAGTTTTCTCAGTCTAATTTTTGGCCTTAGTGCTTCAGGGATCCTAAGGCTTTTCATTGTGTGGTTTGTTTCTCTTAGTTCACGCTGAAATGATTTCCAGTAATAGATTCTCTTAAATGTGTGTGGATTTTCTATGAATCTCACTAGGATTTTCCCCAATGGACAAAGTTTCATTTACATATTTCTTTGGGATAGGCTCTTCTCAACACTAGCTTCCTTATAAGGCTGCTCTGGGGATAGTTGCTTAAAATTCTAAATGTTTTGTTGTTTACCTGGAAGTAGCTGTGAAGGACACTTAAAAACCCTTGTTGGTGTTGTTGTTAGGTGCCGTAGAGTCGTGTCCAACTCCTAGTTACCCTCATAGGGTTTTCAATGACTGATTATTTCAGAATTGCCTCAGAGTGGATTGCCACATCCTTCTCCCTTAAAAACCCATAGGCAAACTTTATTCTGCTTGAAGCACTACCTTAAGTCTAAGATTAAAGCAAAGGATTTTGTAGTGCTACCCACAGGTTGTATTTATTTATTCATTTTTATTAGTAATTTTTTCAGTTAGTGGACAGCCTAATGGGTTTCTTTATGACATTCTATACATGTATATCATTGTATATTGCTCATGTTCACTTCCCCCATTACCCTCTCATGACACTCTTCCCCCCATCCCCTTCTTCCCCACCAATGGTTCCCTTTCTGTTTTCATGTCTTGTTTGTATGTATCATATATTATTGTTCTTAGGTGCCATCAAGTTGAGTCTGACTCATAGCGACACTGTATATAGCAGAAGGAAACACTACCCCACACTGCACCATGCACTTGATCTTTTTTCTAGTTAAGCCTATTGTTGCAGCCACTGAGTCCATCCATCTACTTGAAGGTCTTCCTTTTTTTATTGACCTGCCACTCTCCCAAACATGATGTCCTTCTCCAAGGATTGATCCCTCTTGACAACATAAATCCAGATTTTGCCTTGGAGAACAAAACATGATATTTCTCTTCCTTTCCCTCATTACACTTTCTAATCACATCCTCCCCCTATCTTTATTCCCTTTTCTCCCCCTCCATATTTCTCTTTCTACTTTCATGACATATACATTAAAATATCAAGTACATATTGAAATCTAGGATCAACCTAGGTGTCCATCAGCAGATGAATAGGTAAGGAAAATGTGGTATATATACACCATGGAGTTTTACTCAGGCACAAAGAAGGATGAATTTATGGCATTTGCTGGGAAGTGGATGGAACTAGGTTTGTATTTTGATCATGGCTTTCTGATGGTTTTCTGGGTTTGACCTCTTTTTCCTCTGCGGTATTTAAAAATGGGAAAAAGTTTTATTTTCAATTGTAGAAAGTACACATATCTTCATATTTAAGAGTTTTCCCTTAAGCTTCTCTCTTTATCTTCTCATATTTTAGGCACTTAGATAAACCCATGGGACCCATCAACACTACTTGGAAATCTCCTTAGCACAGCACCTAACAACAACAACAATATACTGGATAATGGAAGTACTAATTTACATAGCTTTACAGAGGGAAATTCAGTAGCTATCAAAAATTTCAATGTCTAGCCTGAGGTAATTTTAAAAATAGTAATATTACATTTATATATCCAGTTTAAAATTTTTCAGTGTCAATTAAGCCAAAACATGTAAAAATGAACATGTATACATACAACATATAACATGCATAAAAATAGCCCCTATGTAAAATGCAAAATGGACATATAAAATAGAATAGGAGATAAAGAGTAAACAAACAAAAACAAAACAAAATAACTATAGTGGGGATGGCTTTTTTTCTTCCTTTTCTTTATGCTCTCCTGGCATCTATTAAATGAAGCCAAAATACTTTGTCCAATATGTTGTTGTTGTTAGGTGCCATCAAGTAGGTATCCGATTCATAGCGACCCTCATAGGGTTTTCAATGGCTGATTGTTTCAGTATTGCCTTGGGAGTGGATTTCCAGGCCCTTCTTCCATTTTTGCGGTGCTGGGAATTGAACTCAAGATCTCAGAGACTGCAGCGCAGTGCTCTACCAACTAAGCCAAATCCCAGCCCCTTGTCCAATATAATGTAAGCTATTTAGTACCTGTGAGGATTGTGACATTCTGCATATGTTCATTCTTAGGAAAGTTGAGAATTCAACATAAAATTATCCCTAGTTTCAATTTCATTAATTCAAAGAAAAATATTTCCAAAATATAAAGTCTCCTGATTTCTTAAGTGTACACTTATTCTGTTAGTGCTACATAAGAAAGGGACAATCGAAGAATCTGTCAAAATATAAACTTCAACTTTGTCTTTTATCTATGTCTATGAAATAGTGGTTACTGTTCCTACTGAATGGCTAAGTAAACTGAGGAACAAACTCCTAACCTAAGTGAGGATTTCTTAAAACCAAAGTTATTACATATGTAAACCGCATGGGAACACCAACTCTGTACTTTGAAAATTAATAAATAAACAAGGGAAGAAAAAATCCTATACTGGTTAAGATTATTTTTATCTTCTCCTGGAATCTGCTAATGAGAGAAGGAATCATATTGAAAGGGGGTTGCGGTCTTTGAAATGTTAGAAGACTATCATTTTCCATTAATCCTCATAGACTTAGTGCCAGTGGCCCCTATTGTAATTTGTTCTTTCTAAATTTGACTTAGAGGTTGGATAACGAAGATAATGGCACTGTCAATTAAGTAAAAATAACTCATTCCAAAAAAATAAATAACTCATCTCTGAGCAGTAACTCCAGAGGCTTTTCAATAAGTAGTACTCAATTTGAACTTTGCCTAATAGGTTTTCTTTGCTGGAGTCTTACTTTGTTAAATAACATTTTGTACCATGTTCCAAACCAGTATTAGTTTTTGAGGTAACTAGGGCTAAAATTCATGAGATGTGGTCATGTAAATACATTTCTTACAAAATATTTGTGGCAACATTTTTAAAACATCTTTATGTGGTGAAAGTGATAATATAAGATAATCTGTATTCAAACTTTCACATAAAGCCATACCATCCTGGCACCCAACCCCATCAGCTCTTAGAAGCTAAGCAGGGTCAGGCCTGGTTAGTACTTGGATAGGAGACCATGTAGAATACCAGGTGCTGTAGGCTTGGGGTAAGGACCTGGCAGCCCACTCCTGAAAGAATCAGCCATTGAAAACCCTATGAATAGCAGAGAAGGATTGTCAGACATAGTGCTGGGTGTGGCACACTGTCAGGCAGTGTTTTGTTTTGTTGTAAATTGGGTTGCTGTGAGTTGGACCCAACCCAAGGGCATCTAACAACAACAACATCATTCCAACTCTGAAATTCAGTTCTCCAAATGTTAGTTCTGGAAGGGAATTTAAGCAAGCATTTTGGTTTTGACATTTCCAAATTCTGTTCTGATAATCTCCTAACCCAATAGTGCCCTGGACATCAATGGCTAGTGCATTTTATGCAACGATGCATTTCTCACTCCTTCAATGACATCTGAATCTCTCTGAAACTGGCTTCCTGGGACACCAAAGGAGACACCCAGCCAACTTGCACAATCCTGGGAAATCTTACAAATAACGATGGGAAAGCCAGTCATTTATGTACTGAATACCCCTCTGTCCTATTCAGCACATTTTGTAGAGTATCTCATTTTCTAAAGCACTGTGACAGGTCACCTTTAATGAAATCAAAGCTTTTAAGGGGAAAGGACTGATGATATTGCAGCCCTGATATTCTCCCTCCACCAGATGGGCATGGTTTTTCGCTGTTTAAGTTAGCACAGTGTTAGCTGCAAGATGCATGAGTTCCAAAATGAGTCTAAGTGTTCATTTAACGTTGAGGCTTCCTTGGAGAAAAGGCTGCCAGTGGTGCATAATTGTGCCAAATGTGCTGCCGTTCCATAATGCGGGCTGTAATCCACTAGGAACCGAATCCTGCTATTACTCTCTTTAGGGAGACTTCTAAAATTCTCCTCTTTTTATTGTGAATAGTAACCTGGAGTCATTAGGGGTTATTGGAAACCTCCTTAAAAAATTGCTGAATATGTGTGAAAGCTTTCTTTAATGTAAGCCAGAGTAATGCATTTATCCATTGGACTGCCTCCAAAGCCACAAGATAGAGCACCCAATACATCACTTCTTCACCTTTAATAAATTATTCTTTCATTTGGTGTTTTTAGTTCGAATAGAATTTAATCTCGAAAATTATATAATCACTATTTCCTGCAATATCTGGGATTTTTTTGTGTGTAATGACAGAAGAGAACCTATTTCCACGGCATCCGTGATACAATGGGATCTACTTTTATGAAAATGTTGAGGTGTGCAGGAGCATGTTTTGCATGTGGAGATTTCAATTTACTGTTCATGTATTCGTGAGGTGGGGGAGGGTATGGGCATGTTGCGGTGTTGGTATGGACTCACCTAAAGAACAAAACCAGCAAGCACTTCCCAGAGCATAGCCACATTTTGTAACTGTTCAGGCAGGAAGTGAAGAGATCCTCATGGAGCTGAACCAACCAGGGGCCTTTAAAGGAAACAGAATGCAATTACCCAAATTGAAATTTGGCCAGAACACTGGAGACAGTGCCTCCACTATTCCAAAAAGCACTGGGACTCTCGTTTAATGGCTTATCTGAAAACTGATGCCTCTGGTCAAAAAGTGCTTTAAGTTTGTACATTGTTAGGCAAAAAACCCAGAGCAGAAGAAAAAGAAGGAAAAAGCAATCTGTACACAGAGTAGGCTGGTGCAATCAGGACTTGGTGTGGCTGGTGCAATCAGGACTTGGTGTGGCTGTTTTATATTTAGGAGGAAACTTATGAGGATTATGTGTTTTTCTCTCCGACCAGCTCACAGTTCCTTTTCTCATGTCAACAAAAAACAAATACGTCGAGTCTGGATGGTGATGGTGTATCATGAAAATTAAATGTCTCTTACCTAAGTGGAAAAAAGAAAGATGAAAAATAATTTCATCCTGTATTTTCATATAATGTACATCTAAGGATAGGATATTTTAAATTTTTGCTCTTAGTAAAGCTGCATATACCACCACATGATTAAAATATTAATGAATTTATCATACAAGAATCATAGTAGTAGAGATTCAAGATAGTAATCCAGAATTATTGGGATTAATAGAGATAAGGTGCATGGTAGATGTCTAATTTGCAGATTGAAGAGGGTCTTCATAAAATCCTCTGGAAAATTCTTTTATACTACTCAATTATAATCTAAATATATATCAATGGATAAAGATGGTATTTCAAAATTTCTAAAAACAGTACAATTTAAGTGTGTGTTTTAACGAGACCTAAAAAGAGGTAATAAATGCATCTTTTAATAAACAAGAGGTTTAAAGCATTTTAGTAGCTTTAGTTATTATAATAAGATTTGGTTCCTATTAACTAAAAAAGCATTAAAGGAAAGGTAAGTCTGATTTTAGTTAAAAGGAATGATAATGTAATTCAATTTACCAGTGTAATAGTTCTCAGTTTAAGTTTTATGTTTGAAATATCACATAATTACCTAAGTCTCTCTACTTGTGAGTTGAATTTATTTTCTCATTTATCTTTATACTCATAGAATGAATCCCAAAGTTACTCTTAAGCATACTGCTCAAGGTTTTCTATTCTCTTTTGGGTCAGGGGTTCAGAACCCTAACTTATGGGGTCAGGATCATCCTCATTAGCGTTGCTCTGTTCTGAGGCCACTGATTACACCTTTCCTCCTGAGAAGCCTGGCGTGCCTGGAAGGAAAGGTATATGCACCTAGAAAAATCTATCATAGCCATAAGCATTCTCACTAATGGCAAGTCAGGATTCTCATTTTCGTATACAAAGAATAGTATATTATTACTCTACAGCTTCTATATTCTTCTTAAATTTCCTCATTGGAGAAAAAAAAGTCTATGTCAAGAATAAATAAAAAAGAAGCCAGCATATTTTGATTTAAAGAATAATGTTCCACTTATTTGATTCTCTTTTATGGGGGATGTAGACAATTATGTTTGAGTTTTGTCTTTTGCGAACACCTTAATAAAGAATTCCAAAGGTAGTTTAAAAAAAAAAGTGTTCCACTAATAATTAAGGAAGAGTTTTCTAAATCCCTTAAATTTATGAGATAATTTAAAAATGAGTCTAGTAAAAATTTTTTAATGAATACTTAGTAGTATAAACAAGTTTTCATAATGTAATTTTTATTGAATTAGGCTCACAGTGCATTGTCAAATTGGGCAGAAGATTTTATGTAATTTTTTAAAATCCTGTATAGTATTACCTACATGAAGGAAAGAATCTCAGGAAGAGCAAAATAAACATACCAAAGGCAACAGAAGGCAGCATGTGATGAGAGGAGAAAAACAAAAGAAGACAGGCCATGAGGAGCTGTCAGTTACATAATTTCATACCCTGGATCCAAATGTGTCTGAAATTGGCCACATTTACTCCTAAAATTACATGAACTTAATTACAGGAAGCCATAAATCTCTTTTTTGTGTTCTTCAAAGCGTCCTGACTAATACATCTGATACTGCCACAGTGAATAATTAGCTAAAGAAATAAACTATACAACACTTTAAAATTTAGAGTATGTGTGGTTATGTTTGCATAAGGATTGAGATTCCAGGGTGTATGTATATCTTGTAATGGGCAAATAAGGAAAAAAATAAAAGAAATTCATTCCATTTAATGCAGAGGAGAAAAAGTCAATATTTTTAGGATGCGAAGTGAATATACCATGGACTGCCACAAGAACCAACAGATGCATCCTACAGAAAATGCATCTAGAGTGCTCCTTGGAAGAAAGGATGGCTAGACTGCGTCTTATGTATTTTGGGCATGTTGTCAGGAGGGACCAATCCCTGGAGAAGGACATTATATTTGGGAGAGTGGCAGGTCAATGATAAAAAGGAAAATCTTCAACTAGATAGATTGACACAGTGTCTGCAACAATGGGCTTAAGCATAAAAAGATAATGTGCATTTAGCTCAGTGGGTAGAGCGCTGCGCTGCAGTCTCTGAGGCCCAGAGTTCAATTTCCAGCACTGCAAAAATGGGAGAAGGGCCTGGCAATCCACTCCCAAGGCAATCTCGAAGCACTCAGCCATTGAAAACCCTGAGGGTCGCTATGAGTTGGATACCGACTCCACGGCACCTAACAACAACAAATCATGGGAAAATGTCAGGTAGTGCTTCATTCTATTGTACAAAGGGTCACGGAACGTTAGACCCGACTTGATGGCACCTAATAACAAATATGTGGATAGATAGATAGATGGATAGAACACACACACACACACACACACACACACAATGTTGTTGTTTAGGTGCCGTGGAGTCGGTGTCCAACTAATAGGGACTCTAAGTCCAACAAAATACCAACAAAATAGTATTGCTATTGCTTCTCTGCTGTTTATAGGGTTTTAAATGGCAGATTATTTGGGAGTGGGTTTCTAGGTCCTTCTCCCAAGCCTACAGCAACTGGTGTTCCCAGGTGGTCTCCCACCCAAGTACTAACCAGGCCTGACCCTGTTTAGCTTCTGAGATCTGACAGGATTGGGTGCCACAGAGCTATGGCTGTAGGCATACATGAATATATATATAACATATATATATATATAATATTATATATCACATTATATTATAACATGATATATAATATTATATTATTATATATTGTATATATTATATTATATATTATGTATATAATACATAATATATTATACATATTATATTTTATTATATTATTATATATAACATTATATATATGTTATATATATACTCATGTATATATATATTCATGTATGCCTACACCCATAGCTGTAATTAAATATATTATATATAATATATATGTTGTATATATTCATATATATATTCATATATATAACATATATAATATTATATACAATATTATATATAA
>VMDO01016794.1:24929-46802 GCA_007922755.1 Pedetes capensis | reverse complement strand
GTCTCTGGTATTTAGTACTATAGAAAAGAAGTCTGTGACCAATTTAGCTTTTGTTTCAATGTAGATAACTTCTTTTTTCTGTCTAGACACAATTAGGACTTTTCTTTTTCCTTGAAATAAAAATTTGAAATTATCAGAACATATCTAGAAGGGCGTATATATGTATATTTATTGAACTAATATTACCTGAAAATCAATGAAATTGGAAAAGTTTTCTTGTAGCAACCTTAATGTTGTTTCAACTATTTTTCTAGTATTTTCCACTATGAACCCTAACAACTTTAAGGTGGATCATTCATAACTGCTTAATCTGTTTTGTTCACTACTGCACTATCAGTGCCTAAAATAGCAGGCACATCCCAGGTGTTCAATATTTAATGAACGAACAATTAATAAGTGAGTTATTCAAAGCTGCTGTTTCCATTTTGTACTTTACTTGCTCTATTTTCAGTTTCTTGATCTTTCCTCATTTCAGCCAACTTCTGCATTTTCTGCCTTATTTCAGCTTGTTCATGTCTTCGTGGTCCTCTTTCAGAAGACTAAGCAGATGTCTTAATTTCATATTCTTGTTACAAAGAAATAATTTTCAGGACTAGGCATTGTTTCTAACTCTTCAGGGCAACGTTTATACTGCCACGACTTTTCATAGTGTCCCCCCCTTTAAAAAAAAAACCTTCATCCTTACTAAGATGAAAAGAGATCCACTAGGACTGACATTTGGCAACAAAATGTATAGCTGGATTTTTCAGCCATGTGAACTTCAAATACTGATTGATGTACCCAGACTCTAATTTCAAAACTTAATTCCTAGCAAACACTCTTCTCGTTGGGGTTGGCTGGCCTGAGGTTGGAGTGTGAGGGAAGGTTCTCTGAACAAGAAGCTGGAGAAGAAAATGCCATTTGCTGTTACCTGTGTAGGCTCTAGCACAGCCTATTCCTACTACACTTCTCTGTGGATGCTACATGCCTCTTCCAAACCTTCTCTACTTCTTGCCTTACTGTATTTGAGCCTTTGAACCAAGCTGGAAATAGAGATGCCAATGTGGGCTACTGGAGGGACCAAGAACTCCAACTCCTTGGTGAAATGGCTGCCTATTGCCCAGCCTCTGTGGATTGGGGTCCAAGTTCTTTCCTATTCCCTTTGGAAATTTTTGCCTAATTTGAGTTCATAAAGTAGAATAAATAACATAGCTTTCAAGAGTATGCTTTTTAATGCATTCCTGCTAATAAAATAAGTTCTCCCTGGACTTTGGTAACAATCTTTTTCTTTTTTTTTTTTTTTTTTGATTTACAGCATTTTTGTGAGGTTTTCTTTTTAAATATCCTATGGAGATTTAATGGAGAAATAGGTGGTGATATGTCAAGCTTTATTGCTTGTTCTCCCACCATCCTGAGAGCTATACATAATATAGGTGTGGACAAAGAAGAAAATACATGAAAAATAACTCTGAAGAGTTTGTGTTTTAAATTCAGTTTATTCACAAAAGCATGCCCTTGCCCCCACAACTTCTGCAATAGAATGTCACCAGCAGTAGTTAACAAGATAGGCATAATTTTCTATTTGTTTCAGTGTCTTGCTTTGTTTAAATAATGTGGTAGGTAAAAGCTGACTTTTAAAGCAATAAACTAAGACTGTATGGAAGTATGGGATTATCATCAGTGGATTACAGATAAAATATATGTACAGATCTATTTTATCTGTAATCCACTGATGATAATCCCATACTTCATCCTTAATTCCACTTCAAAATTGGAATGATATTACTTTGGTAAGCAAGAAGAAAGACCAGGTAACTTTTAGGTAAAGGTTCCTGGCTTGTACTATCTCCATGAGTAAAAAAAACTCAAGGCATTTAACATTTCCCATAATACATTTTCTCAGGGAAAGAAAAAAAAATGAAAAACAAATGTTATGAGTAGTGACTAATACAAAAATATCCGGAGAGTTTATAGTCCCTCTAGTATCAAGATCTCTACTGCATAAAAACCAAGCCTCAATCACTTCCCAACAATATTGGGCAGAGAGACTCATAACCATGATCTCACCCCTGCTGCTGACTATCTAAAGCTTCCAAATCATTGCTTTATTCTCAGCATTATTAACTTTCTCTTAAGATTTTGGCAAAATAACTAATTGGTATTAACAGTTATAAAATTTGCTAAGTTATTTTAAAATGAGTTATATAACAGCAGCCTCTAACAGTGAATTCTTTAAACTGATCACACACTGTGTAAGGAAGTTGCAGAAGTCATTGTTTTAAATGTTTTGCTTTCCAGGTTAAAATGTCCAATATGCTGCCACGTCTGACTGGTATCTCAAAGGAATACTGGGTTCTAAAAACAGGAACTGAAGGGGCAAACCCATGAAACCTGTGATAAATGGTGTTTTCCCTGCCATTTTAAGAAACTAAATATAGGAGGGCAGATGTCAAAAACTTGTATCATTTTAAAATGTCACAATTAAATGTGAACTGCCCCCCAAAAATGTCCAACATGCACCATAAAACAGAGCAGAAAAAATTGATTCTATTTTATTCTACTATTCATGGATTGGGCTGGGATTTAGCTCAGTGGGTAGAGCGCTGCGCTGCAGTCTCTGAGGCCCCGAGTTCAATTCCCAGTACCACAAAAATGGGAGAAGGGCCTGACAATCCACTCCCAAGGCAATCCCGAAGTACTCAGCCATTGAAAACCCTATGAGGGTCGCTATGAGTTGGATACCGACTCAACGGCACCTAACAACAACAACAACATCCATGGATTAGCCTAGGTTTAGCTCAGTTGGTAGAATGCCTCTCTGCAGTCTCTGAGGACCCAGGTTCAATCCCAGCACCACAAAAGCAGAAGGATGTGGCAATTCACTTCCAAAGCAATCCCGAAACAATCAGCCATTGAAAACCCTATGAGGGTCCCTATGAGTTAGACTTGACTCAATGGCACCTAACAAAAACAATTCATGGATTAAGTCATTTCAAAGGCTATGCTCTACAATGAATTCGATAATTACTCTCTGAAGAAGCCCTTCCTTAGGAGGAATGCTTATTTCTTCACCCAAATAGCAAGGAATACAACTTGACAAGTGAAGTATTTTAGATATGTCAGTCCACATTTTATATGCAAAGATTCTAACACAGTCACACACTCACACACTCACGTGCCCCTTCAGCAGGAGCAAAAACCTATAAACACGGATAGTTACTCTATAGACCAGTATGGCACCTTAAAAAGTAAGCTTAATCTTATTTTTTCACATAACTTTTGTGCCAGGCCTCACATTTAATGCTCATTTAATCTCATTTAATCTTCAAATCACCACTCAGAGGAGGATCTTATCATGCTCACTTTAGAGGTAAGGATGCTGAGTTTCATGGTATAGAAGTGTCATAATTTGCTCCAAGATCACATAGCTAACACATCTCAGAGCTGAGATTTTTAAACCCAGGTAGACTGATTCTGGATCCCATTTCTCAACCATGCCATGCTATACTGTCTTTGCAAACCATATATGTAAATTTTGTCATGGAAAAGGATTGATTCTGAAAGATCTATATGCACACATACTAAACCACAAAAATATACCCTACCAAGGAGAGATTATTATTTTTCTTCCATGTTTTCCTGAAAAACAAGTTAGCACCAGTAAACATTTCCAAATAGCTTTCCAATAATACCTGTTATGTTTATATACTTAAAGCATAAATATTTCATTATTTCCACCTTAATTCCTTTACTTTATACAAAAATTCTAAAATAATTTGGACTGAAATAATTTGTTTTTATGATCGAGTACAATTTTTACATGGGAGTAAACTCAAGCACAGGATACATTCCATGGCAGGTAGATTACAAGAGAGCTATGTGTTTGCCAAATACCATAGAAATACAAAGTACTATGATATATAATAATAAAAGCTAGATTTTTCTGAGAAACCCCTTAGAGATTGTGGCTTACATTATTTATTACTTGAAAACTACCATAGTCTGTCAATACTACAAGTTAGATTTACTGCTAAGTTCAAGTATTTCAGACAAAATCAAGATGAAACCAATCTAGTAGAGCCAAGAAGGGGAGCATTTCAATTCATCAACTAACAAGTATCTGCTGGGCCTCTGCTTTATGTAAGGTTTTCTGTTGCAGCCTGTGTTTGACATAAATGAGTTAATGAAGCTGTCTCATACACACGGAAGCTTACAATCTGATGTGTAATGATGCATGATAATAAGTTAAAAATGCATGATAAAAAGTTTAAAATATAACAAATGCTTTATGATATGCCACAGGAGTTCAAAAAATATTAACTATGCAAATATATAGAGAAACTACAGACTCCTTTCAGATTTAGCAGTAGGTCATATCTTGGTTTATTTGCTTCTTATTTCTCCCTTGTCTTTTAAAATATAAAATGTCATAAATATTCATTCCTATTGCATCTCCCTAGAGGTAATGTCTACCCTGAAGTTGGAATGTATCATTCCCACACACATTTTTGTTTCTACAAAGGAGTATACCCATAGGTAATTTGTTGCTTGTACATTAAAAATCATGTAACTAGTAACAAACTATAGAAATGATCCCTGACATATATGAAAATTGTCACAACGAAAAGCATGTCAAAATGAATCACATTATGATGTACATTAAAAATTTCTAATAAAAAAAAAAAAATCATGTAACTAGCATGTTATTATATGCATCTCTTTGCAACAGTCTTTTTCTCCTTTTTAACACAACAATGTGTATGTGAGATTGAAACTCAGTGGTTCTCCACTGGGGGTGATTATGCCCCTCCCAAGACATTTGGAGTTACTTTTAGTTGTCATATGGGGGAGGGTGGGAGACAGATCTGACAACCCACTCCCAAAAATCAATCCACCATTGAAAACTCTATGAACAGCAGAGAAGCACTGACAATAGTGTTTCGCCTGTGGTGTGCAGGGTCGCTATGAGTTGGATACCGACTCGACAGCACCTAACAACACCACCAACAACGTAGGGGAGGGAACCTACTAGCATTTAGTGAGTGGAGAGCAGGGACAATGCTATACATCCTACAGTATAGAGGGTAGTCCCCACAACACAAAATTATCCAGCATCAAATGTCAATGGTGCAACAATTCATTTTAAAAGTTTATTCATTTAACTATTTTCTTCATTTGTCTTTAAATATTTTGTGATACTTCCTACATATACACCTCTTTAAAAAACTGAACACTTGTTAAAAACTTGCCTGCTACCTGGGGGGGCTGAAATCACCTGATTTTATGTAAAACTTTACTGAAAAGATTAATATACTGAAAAGAGAAGTTTTAATTGAAAATAAGATAATTACAGTAAGATAATCCAGAAGTCCTTTGGTAGGCAGGAATTTAAGTTAGCTCTTAAAGTTTAGAAAGAATTATACTGCTTTGATTAAAATCCTCTTTTGCTACTTGGCTACTCTAGCCTACTGCAGATCTTAAAAGCACACTGCAAAACTGCTATTGCTTTCTGTCAAAAATATCTTTCATACCTGTACTATAAAATGGTTGCACTTACTATGTTGTCCAATACGTATCAAGTTATATCAGAAGGTATACTAAATTTAAAAATTATTCGTTGATTTCTCTACCTGAAACAATAAAATAAGAATGACTTTCCTTCACTGTCACCTCTATTCCATTCTGTGACAAAAGTAATGAGATTTCCTCTAGCCTGGCAAAACTAAAAACAGAGATTACATAATTACTAATATCTGACATAGGTACTGTCTGAGACATTCCCAGTGATGGAACCATAATGGGATCGGTAACTGGGTATCTTATGTGGCACACAGTACTGGGTAATAACCTGATCTCCAAGTCCTCAGGACACTGCACTTCTCATAGTACTTAGAATGAAGTTCTGAATTATTTTTATTTACATGTTAAAAGTCAAAGTTTCTAGTAAGGCTATGAGACTTGGGGCTACCTAGATGGTTGGCATTTGAGTGCCAAAAATCTAAGAATAAAAACACATAAAAGTTTCAGACCACTTGTATTTGTTGTTGTTAGGTGCCATCAAATCGGTATCTAACTCATAGCGACCCTACGTACAACAGGCAAAACACTATTGTCAGTGTTTCTCTGCTGTTCACAGGGTTTTCAATGACAGACTGATTTTTGGGAGTGAGTTGCCAGGTCTGTCTCCCAAGCCTACAGTATCTGGTGTTCCCAGGTGGTTTTCCATCCAAGTACTAACCAGGACTGACCCTGCTTAGCTTCTGAGATCTGATGGGATCGGATGCCACAGGGCTACAGCTGCAGGCCCTCAGATCACTTAGCTGATACAAATCAACCCGCACACCAAGTAAGCCTTCTTAAGTACTTCTATTATGTTGTTGTTGTTGTTAGGTGTCGCCGAGTCGGTATCCGACTCATAGCGACCCTCTGGAGAAACGCTATTGTCAGTGCTTCTCTGCTGTTCATAGGGTTTTCAATGGCAGATTGATTTTTGGGAGGGGGTTGCCAGGTCCTTCTCCCAAGCCTACAGCACCTGGTGTTCCCAGGCGGTCTCCCATCCAGGTACTAACCAGGCCCGACCCTGCTTAGCTTCCGAGATCTGACAGGATCAGATTCCAGAGGGCTACGGCTGCAGGCCACTTCTATTATGGCCCACTATAATTGTTATGCTACATCAATATCAGCCCAAAAGGGACATTGGGTAATAATTAGAAGGTGAACTAAAGGGACTACTTCACATAGAACTACACATTGAAAATGGGTCCATCTTATTGTATATAAGTAGGTATATCTTTTCATTTGTTTTCACAGGTTGAGGATTGAACTCAGGCCCTTGCACATGCTAGGCAAGCACTGTACCACTTTACACCCCCAGCCCTGGTGGGTACATTTTTATATATAATTTGATTTAAGATAAATCACTCCAAAATAATGTACCTCATAGTTACAGACTACTATAAATGTTATCACCCTAATGTTCATATAATGGATTGTTGTTGTTAGGTGCCGTCGAGCCGGTATCCGACTCATAGTGACCCTCATAGGGTTTTCAATGGCTGACTGTTTCGGGATTGCCTTGGGAGTGGATTGCCTGGCCCTTCTCCCATTTTTGTGGTGCTGGGAACTGAACTTAGGACCTCAGAGACTGCAACACAGCGCTATACCAACTGAGCTAACTCCCAGCCCACATATAATGGATTAGGTAATTAATAAAATGTTCAAAAAGCAAAATCTAGTTATCAAGATGAAAAAATAAGCTGCGCACAGCGGCTCATGCCTGGAATCCCAGCAACTCAGGAGGCAGAGACAGGAGGATCACAAATTTGAGGCCAGAGGTAGTCTGCGTAATTTGGCAAGACCCTGTCTCAAGATAAAAATAAAAAGGGGCTGCATCTCAGTGGTAGAATACTTGCAAACAGTGTACAAGGCCTTGGGTTCAATCATTCAGTACAGAATAAAAAAAGATGAAAAATTAGATGCCCAAACAACAATTTTGCTAACCTCTCTGGCACAGCAAGCAACAACTCTTTTTAATAGAAATGAAGAGACAAGCTGGGCATGGTGACATATATCTGTAGTCCCAGATACTCAGGAAACTGAGGCAGGAGGATTGTAAGTTTGAGGCCAGCCTGGGCTACAGAGTGAGACCTCATCTGGGAAAGAAAAAAAAAAGTGGAAGGAGGAGACAGGTGACCTTTCAAAACAGTCTAGCCCCAAATTAGTAATTTATACAAAATTTGAGATTATATTTGATTTTCATATTATCCACATGTTCATATATTATATACAGATGCCCTCAAACCACCTTGCATACACCTAAGTCAGGATGTGGTATGTCAGCAAATGAATGAAAATTTCAAAGACTATGTGGTAGATGGCTAGACTGCATCTTACGTATTTTGGACATGTTGTCAGGAGTTATCAATCCCTGGAGAAGGACGACATATTTAGGAGAGAAGCAGGTCAATGAAAAAAAGGAAGACCCTCAACTAAATGGATTGACACAGTGACTGCAAGAATGGGCTTAAACATAAAGAAGATCATGTGCATGACACAGTGTCAGGTAGTGTTTTGTTCTGTTGCACACAGGGTCGCTATGAGTCGGACCCAACTGGACAGCACCTAACAACAATAACAACATGTGGTGGAGATGCCTGTCACAGTACATTTCACTTTTAACCATGAAGTTTGTATTGCTGTTATTGTACAATTGTGTTCCCGTTTCATTTTGCCCTTATTTTATAACAATGAGGAGATAATGAGAAAATGAAAGTTCCTCTTCTAGTGATCAAGTAACTGAGACCAAGATAGCATTAATTAGGCACACCAAATGCAGGCAATCTACAACCTCAATCAGATAATCACTGGACTTAAACTATGTTCAATTGTGAACAAAGAATACAAATTTAAATGTAAATGCAGAAAATATACCCTCAAAGATTATCTTGCTGTGGCAGGAACTATAATTTATACCATACTAAAGCTAAGCTGTACCAAGAAAATATAGCTTTTCAATTTTCTGTAACTGATTTAACTTTGCTTTTCAAGCATTCACCTGGACTTTAACCTCCACTCCATGGTAGCTCAGTTCTTCCTGGTTATCTCTTTTGGGTAAATTCTCAGCTTTGCAGGTTTTCTCCCTGCTTCTACCAAGATGGCAGCTAGATACATGGATGTGGGTTAGGTGGTAGAATTTCACTGTAGTAAGATTAAGACTCTTTGGTGTCCAATAAGGTTCCTTCTAGGCCTGGACCCTAGATACTGGCCTGGTGCTGCTGACTATCGTATGCTATCTTAGCTCAAGCCCAGGAGTCTGGCCAGTTGGTTAGGCTCTCTCCAAGCTCCTGGTGTTGAAGACATCTAGATTCTGCAACCTCATTCACACCTGACCCCTGACTGCCATCTGTAGTGTTGGTACCAGCTTGCCCTTCAACACAGCTTCCCCATGGAGAGATTTACCTGCTCTCAACCAAGCTACCTGGAGTGTGTGGTACATTTGGAATCCTTAGAAGCCACTTACAAGCCAAAGAGGCCCAAAAGGCCTCTCTTCACAAACTATACCATACTTCATTTTCTTCTGCTGTTACTGCTTCAGTTATGATGAGGTAACCTTGCAAGCAGTTTCTTCCTTAAGTTCCCAGAGGGAAATGGGGCATAAACTGCCTTTGCTTTTGGCTTTACCCTCAACATACTCACCCCCACAGACCCCAAATTTCACTTTTTTGAGGTGATAGTGTTGGGGAATGTCAACACATACCTGACCACTTGCCTGCTCTTTCTCTGCCTCTTCTTCCCCCATTGCTTTGTCACCTGAAAGGGCATTCTTTCATTTCTCCTTTAATTCTCAAAGGGACTCCCCCTACTAAATGGCATTCATGCTACTATCCTGGGGCCATGATGGAAGAAGAAAAGGTCAAGAGAGAAAAAACAATTTATTGACCGAAGAGGCATCACCAGGTATTCCAAAATTATTAACTCTATTAAATATATAAATATTTAGGTATAGTGATACAAGAACAACCAAGGCAAGGCTTAAAATTATAGATCGATGACCAGCATAAAAATATATAGTCCAAATGAATAGAAAAACTTATTTCTGTTGAACTAGTGATAGGTACAACTTGCTAGACTCCTTTATTAAAAGAGGATTGACTGTGCCTAACTTTCTCGTGATCAATTTTTCCAGTAAATTATATAGATATCTTTGAACTCAGCAGACGAAATTTTTGCAGTTCTTTATGGGTAAAAAATACACAGGCAGCTAACAATAACATAGATAGCAAGTCCCTGTAGCCTGGGGAGCCCTAACAAAAACCAGGCCCATGAATATGCACATATTCATAACTTCTTCTGAAGTTAAAGACAGAGAGCTAAAATGGTTATAAATTAGTGCTTAAGAATGTCTGACTCTGTTTTGCTATTATTCATCAACATGCTGATAAATCATGAACACACACACAGACACACACACAAAACCTATTAAGTATGGATTTTTGCAAATACCATACTACCCTGGTTTTACATTTTCCTGTAAGACAATGTGAATACTGAAATCTGGTAAACAAAGCCAAGACACCAAGGTTTAATTTTCTCCAATTCATGAGAAATATGGCTGGGTTTTACAACAAAAGCATGATTAATGGAACCCTGAAGTTCAAAAGAAAGAAATTATGTTCTGAATGGTATCATCAGGCTACCTGGGTACAAAGTCCTCAGGTGCACAACCAATATGACACTGACAAGATGAGAAAGTCTATGAGATAGAGCAAGACAAAGGTGAAAACTCCCTATCCAAACAAGGCAATGGAGTACCGCTTGGACCATGTGATCATGCATTCTGACAAATGTGTTCACACACAGACATAGAAACAGAAAGGGACAACCAAAATCTGAAAAAACGTGCCATAGCTGTATCCCCACACAGAAAACTAAAAACAATTTTTTCTATTTTTTTCTGAAAAACTTACTTTTAGGTAATTTAGTGAAAGCCCTTTATACTTTATTACGTATTATGGAAAAAATTAGAAAATGCCAGACTTGTTTTCTCTTGTCATAGAAAAAGGAGAATATCAAATATAAGCTTGTTGTTGTTGTTAGGTGCCGTCAAGTCGGTATCCGACTCATAGCGACCCTCTGTACAATAGGGGAAACACTATTATCAGTGCTTCTCTGCTGTTCATGGGGTTTTCAATGGCAGATTGATTTTTGGGAGGGGGTTGCCAGGTCCTTCTCCCAAGTCTACAGCTTCTGGGGTTCCCAGGCCGTCTCCCATCCAGGTACTAACCAGGCCCGACCCTGCTTAGCTTCCAAGATCTGACGGGATAGGACGCCACAGGGCTACAGCTGCAGGCAAAATATAAACTAGTAGATTACAATATTTTTGAAAGAGCTTTGTCAACTTTGTCGTTATACCCAAGTACCCAGCATTTTATCTTACATGATGTTGTTGTTGTTAGGTGCTATCGAGTCATCTCTGACTCACAGCGACCCTCATAGGGTTTTCAATAGCTGATTGTTTCAGGAATGCCTCAGGAGTGGATTGCCATGTCTTTCTCCCATATCTTATATGATAGGTACATAGTAAAATGTCTGCTGAATTAACTATATCCTATGGTCATACAGGCCTGGAAGAGGAACTGTTTACTGCCACAACATAAGGAAGCTTGACAACTGATACTTGCCTCCTTTAGCACTAACGTAAAAAAGAGGATGAGGAGGAGAAAACAAAACTCCCCAAAATGGTAGTGCCCTTGAAACAACAGTGGTATGTCAGCCTCAAGCAGTTGAGTATTTCAAGAGAAATAGCCAAAGAACATTATAAACTTGAACAAAACTTTTGTGTCTGGTTACTTGATGTTAGTATCACTGAATTCCTCAAAAGAAGACATACAAATAGCCAATTAGAATATGAAAAAATACTTAGCATCACTACTCATCAGGGAAATACCAATCAAAGACACAATGAGATATCACCTCACTCCAGTAAGAATGGCTATTAGCAAAAAGAAAAAAGACACCAAGTGCTGGTGAGAATGTGGAGAAAAGGGGAACACTTGTACATTTTTGGTGGGAATACAAGTTGGTACAGCCATTATGGAAAACAGCATAGCGGTTACTCAAAAAATTAAAAACATAACTAACATATAATCTGGCCATATCACTACTGCATATACATACAAAGGAAATGAAAATCAGTAATGCCAAAGAGGCATCTGCATTCTCATGTTTACTGCAGCACTTTCCATAGCAAAGATATGGAAACAACCTAAGCATTCACCAACAGATGGATAAAGAAAATCTGGTACATGTATACAATACAATACTATATAAAATATATACTCTATAAAAGGAAGGAATTTTCTCATTTCAGGCAACATGGAAGGAAATAGAGGTCATAGTGGTAAATGAAATAAGGCGTAAAAAGGCAAGTACCACACAATGTCACTCATATGGGGAATCTAAAAAAGTTGATCTCATAGGGGAAAAAAAAGAACATCACTGAAGAATGTAAAAATTCTCTTTGAATAATGTGGTCTAAAGGCCTCAGTGAGGTCATCAGTTTGCATATAATAGATATTTAAAATATACTCAGCTGTCAATCATGAGAATTCTGGGGAAGAATGAGGTATTACATACCATGCAGCCTGGCAGCTTTCCAAAGCTTTCAGGATGAAGTTCTAATTGTATGCTTTACCTGCTATTATTTAAAGAAAAGCCCCCTTCCTCCTATCATCACACCCAATTACCAATATTTGCAGTTTTTCAACTGAGCTTTTGCATATACTTGCATCTATCTGTTCACACACTGCCTTAAGCACTCATTTTCTTTCTTCATTCATTTATTCCATTGGAAAACATTTTTCAAGCTACTACTCTGTGATAGACACTGTGCTAAGCACCGGGAATATACGGGAAACAGACAAAGGGAGCTCTTTTCTCATGGAGGTTATGTCATGCAGGAAAAGACATATAAGTAAGCAAGTAATAGAAAATGATAGTGATTGAGGATGTGGCTCAGTGGTAGAGTGCTTGCCTAGCATGCACAAATCCTTGGGTTCAACTCTCAGTACAACCACCAAAGAAGAAGATAATGGTAACTGCCTATAGCAGAAAACAAATGAGGCAACTTGAAAGTATCTGTTTGGATAGGGGAGCATCCAAGGAGGTGACATTTTAGCTTTACTTAAGTGACAAGAAGCCAGCTCTCCTAGTCCATCCCTCTTTCACCTTCGAACTTCTCCTCTGAGAAACACTGGAGGATCCCCTGGCTTGTTTTACATAGTTCTCTTTTGCGATCTCTAGCACCCTATCCACACCTCCAGCAAAACACTTTCTACAACTGCTCTGGAATCTATGATTGGCCATGTGGTCTCATTTCCCAGGCCAGACAGTAAGAGGTGTGAAAGTAGGAGCCTTGTTTAACTCTGTGCTCCTAACACCTAACAGAAAGACCCTCCAAAAAGATGGAATGGATGTGCTGGACAGTTTGGCTATTCTAAATACCTCTGATGAAACTTTCAGTGAGTGAAAAGGAACAAGACAAGGGATACACTGGGCAAAGAAATAAGATATGAAAATCTTATTATAACTGAAAACATTGAAAAAGGAAAGATTGAAAAATTATTTTGTTAAAGACTAAATACCCAAAATTTGAAAGGAATGACTTGGTTTTTTACACTGTCATTTTCTGACTGTGAACTCCAGGGCAGAGAACACTCCCCATCACAGTGCTGTCATGAGCCTTTTCCTTCTAGAAGGTAGGTCTCTATAATTGCTGAGCATGCCCTTCTTGTCTTTTGACCCAAGTATCCAGCAAGATTCACATCATCAGGTGCTTTAACAAATGTCTGCTTAATAAATGAATTTGAAATTTTAAAGCTCATCCTTACAGTTTCTCTTGAGCTAGAACAAAGAATCCTTTTATGTCAACAAATTGTATTCAAATGACATGAATGATAAAGCAATATGAATTTGAAAAACTTTCTGCTTGAGATAAATCACAATGGCTAAGTGCTTGAAGAAATTTAAGAGCCAGTAATATGAAAAAATGCAAATTAATGGATGGCTTTAGGAGAAATTACACATTATCTTCTAACAAAACACAGTAGGAAACATATTTGACACTGTGTTTACATGGAATAGAACAAACTGTAAGACTATATAGCACCAAGTACAAAGAATATGTGTCTAAATGGAACTTCATTCCACATTACAAATGAAAGAAAAAATTTAAACATTTTTACTGAAAAAGCAAAATAAAGGGCAGCATGAATCTTTTCCAACAGAGTAACTTGGCTACCTTATTTACCTGCTTTATGTTGTTGTTGTTAGGTGCCGTTGAGTCGGTATTCAACTTATAGCAACCCTGTGTACAACAGGTGAGTCACTATTGTCAGTGCTTCTCTGCTGTTCATAGGGTTTTCAATGGTGGATTGATTTTTGGGAGTGGGTTGCTGGGTCCGTCTCCCATGCCTATAGCACCTGGTGGTCCCAGGTGGTCTCCCATCCAAGTACTAACCAGGCCTGACCCTCTTTAGCTTCTGAGATCTGATGGGATCAGATGCCACAGGGCTACGGCCACAGGCCACCTGCTTTATAGTAAGTCCCTCAAGTCAAATTTAAATCTACTGGCATGGATAATATTGACATAATGGCTTCTGAATCATGTCCATCTAGTTATTCTACTAGCTGTATTTGAATGAACAGGATACTAAAGCAACAGAAATTATAACAAGCTTGTGGTATATAATAAATATACATAATCAGAAATAATTTGTTAAATTTTCCATCGAGCACCAAACACTTGAACAAAACCACATATTTCTAATGAAAATCATTATTTCCTACTTATAGAAAAAATCTGATTTTACAGGGCTATATTTCAACCAGTTGAAAATGGAAGCTAGGCACCAGCTATTTTTCATACTCAAGTCTATCTATGTGGTCTCTTAAGAAAGAAAACAAAACCTATTTTTAATTGTTGTTGTTGTTAGGTGCCATCGAGTCGTGTCTGACTCATAGCGACCCTCATAGGGTTTTCAATGGCAGATTGGCTTTTCTTTTTTGGGATTGCCTTGGGAGTGGGTTGCCACATCCTTTTCCCATGTTTGTGGTGCTGGGAATTGAACTCGGGACCTCAGAAACTGCAGAGCGGCGCTCTACCAACTGAGCTAAATCCCAGCCCCTATTTCTAATTAGAAACATTTAATTGTGTGAAAGCTTTTAGAAGCCCAGAAACATTTCTTTTAGATACATCACTCATGACTTCAAGCAATTAATAGTGAAGTAAAGTAAAGTAAAACTCAAAGGTTATTACAGCTCCAAAAGAAGGGTAAGAACTTCAGCTCCAGAGCCCGACTGCCTGGATTTAAACCCTGGCTCCACCACCTACTCCCCGAGTAAGTGGCCTTAGGGATGTTACTTAACCTCACTCTGCCTCAATATCCTTATTAGGAAAATTGAGTCTATCAATATCACATATTCCTGAGGCTACTATTAGGATTAAATGAAAAGACACAAGTAAAATGCTCATAATAGACTGAGTTAAATAAATATTATCACCATTATCAAAATCCTCCTCTTCTAGGCATTCCCCAATCGTCAAAAGCAAGTTTCAAAGTAACTCAGAGGCCTTCGGGTTGTGTCACTGAGCTCTGACTTCTCCTGCTCTTGAGAGAATGGCCAGACCTTACTGTTATTTGTGAGCCCAGCTTCATAATGACAGTAGAGCTGAATTTCCCATTCAGTAGACAATGGAGAGTCAGAGCTGCACTAGGACTGGGTGGGCCATGGAGCTGCAGCACCTGTATGCTCCTGAAGAGCTCCAGGAGTCCTCCCTGGTAGTAGTTGCAGAGATTTCTCCCATCTAATCACTGGTAGAGCCCTGGGTTTGATCCCCAGCACTGCAAAAATGGGAGAAGGACATGGCAATCCACTCCCGAAGCAATCCTGAAACAATCAGCCATTGCAAATCCTATGAAGGTCGCTATGAGTCGGGCCTGACTCGATGGCATCTGACAACGACAACAACAACAATCAGTAAGCACATGGCCTGGGGAGCTACAGCCAGGGAAGCACTGCCTGCTGGATGACAGCTCCTCCCAAAAGGCTTAATGGTAACCAGAGTTACAAGCAAGAGTACCAAAGTAACCAGAAGGCACTAAGCACTAGGCTGCTTCCCCATCTGTCTAGTACCTCACAAACCAAAAGAAGCCTATGTCAGCCAATAGGAAAGGAAGGAGCTCTAATACTACTATAAGCCACGTAGTACACAGCTGGATTTAGTTTTATTTCTAAAATAAAAAATTGTGGATGAGGCCCTGGGTTTAATGTCCAATACTGTGAAAAAAGAAACAATATTGTCCACTAGTGTCATGGGGCAAATTAAATTTATTTGACATGTCTCTGGACTCCACCAAACTGTGAGGTATTTGAAAGCAAAGACTATGCCTTAGTTCTGTCTATAATCCTAAAGGTCAATCACAGTGCCTGATACACGTTTGAAGAATGAACTAATGCCATTGTCATATAAAATGTTGTTTACAGCTGGGCGTGGTGATACACACTTGTAATTCCAGCACTCAGGAAACTGAGGCAGGAAGATCTTGAGTACAAGGCCAGCCTGTCTTGGAGGGAGAACAAAAGTTGTTTACAGAAGTTATTTTGAAACTTTCAATATATATTAAACACACACACACACAAACTTCTGGTTCTGATCCAGATGGAGAAGTTCCATTCTCCCCAGGTCCTGCTTAAAACTAAAAATCCCTGGATGTAACACAGAAATAAGCATAGGAAGATAAGAAGGAAAGAAGGTACAAGCTCCTTGGGAGCTGTAGGGTTTGAAGAACAATAGGGCAATGAGTTTTTGTACCCTCTCTCACAGGGTGACAGTATCTCTAATCTCCAATATGATGCTACAGAAGCCTTTAACCTGGAACAGTCAATGAATGGGTGAACACCAAAGAAGCCTTAAGGATAGGCTGTTCCCCCAGCCACAGGAACAGGATGCAGACAGACCAACACAAAATCTTTTTGGCATTTACCTACCCTTCCCAAACAAATATCAGTGGAGAAACTATGCCATCCCTAACTGAGGTTTCACTGGGGCCTAGTAGGAAGACACTATTACACAAACATCTACAGAGAGAGGGAGGGGGGAAGAACACAAGCCAGTCAGGAAGCAAGAGGAAGGGCTCCGACTGCCCCATTTAATGGGCTCAGGACCAAGCAGGAAGCTCAATACACACACATTCCCCTCAAGTTATAGTTCAACTCCAAGGTTACTTGCTAAGAACAAAACAAAACAAACAAACAAACAAAGAGTCTCATAATTTCCCAAGCAATCACAATACACTGGAGAAGTCACTTACCATATCAGGAACCATGAAAGTAACAACTTGAGTGAGAATAGACAGCTGAGAAACATCAAGATTGAGATGAAGCACATGTTGCAATTACAGGACAAGGACCCTAAAGCAATCCTAATAAAACTACCATCACCAAGTGACCAAGAAACTCCCTGAGCACAAAGAAATAGCCCCAATCAAAGCCTTCTCTCTCTAGCTAAAGGACCAGGAAAGACACAGCCCAGCAAGATTGAAAACTTAGGCAATAACCACTCTACTCAAGCCAAACAAAACAATGAAAACCATGGCTCCATCCATCCCAGCAACGGCTGAAAGTCTGGCCAACCCCGACAGGATGGCAGCAGGCAAGGCAATGTGGGGAGCAGTAATAAGGCATCCTGGTGCTCACAGCCAAGGTGGTCAGCAGTAATAAGCAGTAACAAGGAACTCACCCTAGTCGGTATCACTGAAAGTGGAATGAAGAAGCTGAACTTCCACCCTCACCTTGTACACCCTCCTCCTTTCCACAGCAGTGTTACAGAAAGTCAGATAAAACAGAAGATTAAACAAGATTCAGAGTCTAATGACGTAATACCCAAAATGGCCAGGTTTCAATAGAAAATCACTCATTCATACTGAGAAGCAGGAAAATCTTTGCATGCAAGAAAGGCAATTTAGAGATGTCAACAAGGCTGGGGATGTAGCTCAGATGCAGAATGTTTGCCTAGGACACAAGAGGCCCTGAGTCCAATTCCCAGCACTGCAAAATTAAAAAATAAAAAATAAAAAGTGATCTACTGAGAAATCAGAATTATCTGACAAGGATTCCAAAGCAGTAATTATACCAAAAAAAACCTCAAAGAGCAATTACAACACACTTGAAACAAATGAAAAGAACTAAGAACTCCCAGCAAAGAAATAATGATATAAAAAAGAAATTTATGAAGTGAAAAAGTATAATAACTGAAATAAAAAATTTAATGAGTGGTGGTGCACACCTCTAGTCCCAACACTCAGGAGGGAGAGGTAGGGGGATCGAAAGTTTGCGACCAGACTGAGCTACATTGCAAGTTCAAGCCCAGCCTGAGTGAGACCTTGTCAAAAAAAATCAAGGGCTGAGGATATAGCTCAGTGGTAGAGCAGATGTCTAGTATGCACAAGGCCATAGGTTCAATCTCCAGCACTGAAAATAAAAGGAGGGGGGAACACCAACGTTGAATGGGCTCCAAAACAGGATAAACAACTCAGAGCGAAGAACTAGTAAACTTAAAGGTAGAACAGAAATTATTCAGTCTTAATAATGGAGAGGAAATAGACGGGGGAGAAATGAACATGTGGGCATGTGGAACTATAACACAATATCTAACATTCATGATGCTAGATTCCCAGGAGAGGGCAAACAGAGCAGACCTGAAAAAATATTCAAGGAAATAAGGACTGAAATTTTTCCAAATTTAGCAAAAGACAAACCAACATATTCAAGAAACTAAGCAAGCTCCAAACAGAATAAACAGAAATTCTTGCCAAAACATATCACAAACTTCTGAAAACTGAAAAGCAGCCTCTACCTACAGGAGAAAAACAATTTTAATGACAATTCATTCTCATCAGAAACCATAGAGGCCAAAAGAAAGAAGTATGACAATTTTCAAGTGGGGGAAAGAAACCTGTCAACCAAAAATTCTGTATCAAAGATATCCTTCACAAACGAAGAATAAATACTCTCAGAAGAAGGAAAACTAAGAGGAGTTGCCACCAAATCTACTCTCAAAAAATAGCTAAAGTAAGTCTTCCAAACAGAAAGTAAATGATAGCCAAAGACACTTGGAACTTAAGGAAAAAAATAAGAATGGGTTACAAAAATAAAGGGGGGCCTGGAGTGGTGACACATGCCTGTAATCCCAGCGGCTCGGGAGGCGGAGGAGGAAGGATGGCAAGTTCGAGACCAGAGGCAGTATGCATAACTTAGCAAGACCCTGTCTCAAAAAGTAAAAAAACGGGCTGGGGGCGCGCAGCTCAGTGGTCCAGCCCTTACAAAGCATCCAGGCGCGAGGCCCTGGGTTCAACCACCAGTACTGCAAAAAAATAAAAAAAAATTAAAAATAAATAAATAAATAAAGGGGGGACATAAGACCATGCTTTTTCTCATGAGTCTCATAAAGCAAATTCCCTATACCTCACTTGAGTGATAATATTTGTTAATGATATATTGTGGTAAGTTACATGTGTATACTGTAATAGCCTGATTGGTGACTAAACACTACAAACTGATATACTCAAAATCAATATAAATTCAGATGGAATCCTAAAAATGGCTGAAAGTTAGGAAAAACAAAAGGAAATTAAAACTAGCAGACTCTCACTGAGAAAGATAAAACACTCTAACAGCAGCAGAACACATTTTTTTCCCAGAACTCATAGAATATTCACCAAGAAAGATCATATCCTGGGCCAGCAAACAAACTTTAACAAAGTTTAAAGAACTGAAGCCATACAGAGTATTTTCTCAGAATACAATAGAATCCCATTAAATATCAATAAGAGGAAAGACAATAGTAAAATCTCCAAACACTCAGAGATGAAACATTTCTAGATAACCCACAAGTCAAAGTAGTCATCTCAAAAGCAATTTTAGTTTCATAAAAGTTAAAGAAAATGAAAATATAAATCAAAATACGTGGGATAAGCTAAAGCAGCATGGAGAAGGAAATTCATAGCACTAAAAATGCCAACATCAAAACATTCTGAAATCAGTAAGCTACATTCTTACCTGAAGACTAGAAAAAGAAAATAAACCTAAAGCAAGGAGAAGGAAGGAAACAATAAAGATGAAAGCAGAAATCAATTAAACTGAAAACAGGAAAACAGTTGAGAAAACTGATAAGGCAAAAAGCTGATTCCTCAAAAAGTTCAATAAAACTGATAAACTTCTAGCAAGACTGATAAAGAGAGAATACAAAATTTACCAATATCAGGAATGAAAAAGGAAACTCCTACAAATCCTGCAACCACCAAAAGAAAATAAGGGAAGACTATAAAGGTTATCAGAAGAAGGATGTGGCAGTCCACTCCTGAAGCAACCCCAAAACAATCAATCAGCCATTGAAAACCCTATGAGGGTCTCTATGAGTCAGACATGACACGTCACCTAACAGCTAAGGTTATGCCTGCAGCCATACCACTGTAGCATCTGATCCCATCAGATCTTGGAAGCTATGCAGGGTCAGGCCTGGTTAGTACTTGGATGGGAGACTACCTGGGAATGAATATCAGGTGCTGTGGGCTTGGGAGAAGGATCTGGCAGCCCATTCTCCAAAACAATCAGCCACTGAAAACCCTATGAATAGCAGAGAAGCACTGACAATAGTGCCAGGCATGGCACAGTGTCAGGGAGTGTTTCATCTGTTGTACATAGGGTTGCTATGTCAGAGCCGACTCAATGGCACTTAACAACAATGACAAAAGTTAAAACTAAACAAAGATGAAATAAACAACTAAAATAACCATATAATTACTAGAAAAATTGAAATTTTAATTACAAAGTTTCCAGTAAAAGAAATCTGCAGGTTCAGATGGGTTCACTGGAGAATTCTACCTAACAAAGAATTAACAGCAATCATAAAAAGTCTCTTCCAAAAAATTCAAGAGGAACAAAGAACTCAGAAATAGCATCACATAGTGGGTGTGATGATGCACACGTGTAATCCCAGCAGTAGGGAGTCTGAAGCAGGAGGACTTGAAGTTTGAGGGCAGCCTGAGCTACGTAGCTAAACTCTGCCTCAACTACCCATCCAAAACCACCATACACACAAACACACACACAAAAGAATAAAAGAAACAGAGCCACATAAACCTGCCCAACTGATTTTTGGGAGGTGGCACAGTACGGGGGGACCAAGTCCAGGGCTGTGTGCATACTTTGCAAGTGCCCTATTGCTGAGCTGCACCCCAGTCCATTTTTAATTTTGTTTTTAGCCTAAGACAGGTTCTTGATAAATTACACAAGTTGTCTCTGACCTTGATCTTATTATGATCCTCCTGTCTCTGCCTTCTGAGTCACTAGGACTACAGAACTGCACCACTATGCCTAGTTTGCCCAAATGATTTTTGACTGCAAAAGGAATTCAGCAGGTGAAAAACAGACTTTTCAATAATGGTGGTGGGAAAAACTGAACATCCATGTGACAAGGGTAATTTTGGACTACATTTCATACCTTTTACAAAAAGCCAACTCAAAATGGATCAAACTTAAATGTAAAATGCAAACCTATAAAACTTTTAGAAACAATCAGAGAAAATCTTGAGGATCTAGGGCTAGGTAGTTGTCATACTTGACACCAAAAGTATAATACATAAAAAGAAAAGAACTTGATAAATGAACTTATCAGAAGTTTTTGCTCTGTGATAGACCCTGTGAAGAAGATAAAAAGACAAGCTACAAGCTGAGAAAAAAATATCTTCAAACATATCCAACAAAGAATTTAAATTTGGAATACAAAGAAAAACTCAATAGTATAATAAAATAAACAATCCAATTTGAAGATGGGCAAAAGACAATTTCTTCACTGAAGATGAAACAGATGTCAAATAAGCACACAAAAGGTATTCAGTATTAGCCATTAGAGAAATGCAAACTTAAACTACAATGAGATCACCTACAAACCTATTAGAATAACTGAAATAAAAAGTGATAATACCAAATGCTGGTGAGTATGTGAAGAAATTAGACCGTTCATACATTGCTGATGGTAATGTAAAATGGTACAGCCACTCCGGGAAAAGAGTACACCAGTTGCTTACAAAGATATCCATTCACTTACCATACAACTCTGCAATTACATCTTGGGCATTTATCACAGGGAAATGGAAACATACACACACACACACACACACACACACACACACAAAAAAAAAAAAAAAAAAAAAAAAAAAAAAAAAAAAAAAAAAAAAAAAAAAAAAAAAAAAAAAAAAAAAAAAAAAAAAAAAAAAAAAAAAAAAAAAAAAAAAAAAAAAAAAAAAAAAAAAAAAAAAAAAAAAAAAAAAAAAA
>VMDO01016794.1:0-24829 GCA_007922755.1 Pedetes capensis | reverse complement strand
GAGGTGCTTATTCATCAACATTGTAATAAACTATAGAACCTCTGTGTGTATTACGAATGGGCCAGTATATAACTTCATAATATATGGAGAAAAGATTGAGGTTGTCCAAGATTTTGCTTTGTTTGGCTCTATAATAATACCCTTGGAAGCAGCAGTCAAGAAATCAAAAGACACATGGCTCTAGGAAAAGCTGTGGCAAAAGATCTCTTTAGAGTATTGAAAAGCAAAGATGTCACATTGAAGACGAAGGTGTATCTGACTCATGCCATGGTATTTCCAGTCGCATCATATGGTTGTGAAAGCTGGACATTGAATAAGGGAGACATGAGAAGAATTGATGCTTCTGAATTATGGTGCTGGAGACATCGATTGAATACACCATGGACTGTCAAAAGAACCAACAGATCTGTCCTAGAAGAAGTGCAACCAGAGTGCTCCTTGGAAGCAAGAATGGCCAGACTGCGTCTTACATATTTTGGACATGTAGTCAGGAGAGATCAATGCCTGGAGAAAGACATCATGTTTGGGAGAGTGGCAGGTCAGCAAAAAAAAGGAAAACCCTCCACTAGATGGATTGACACAGTGTCTGCAACAATGGGTTTAAACATAAATAAGATTGTGTGCCTGGCACAGAATCAAGAAGTGTTTCGATCTACTGTACATAGGGCCACTATGAGTTGGACTTGACTCGATGGCACCTAACAACAACAACATAGAACCTCAGTATATGGAATATTACTCAGCAATAAAAAACAACAAACTGGTTCACATAAAAACTTAGGGGGATTTAAATGGAGTTATGACAAGAAAAGCCAATTTCAAATGTTATATGCTGTATCATTCCATTTAAATTGTTGTCGTTGTTGTTGTTAGGTGCCGTCGAGTCGGTATCTGACTCATAGCGACCCTCTGTACAACAGGAAACATTATTGTCAGTGCTTCTCTGCTGTGCATAGGGTTTTCAATGGCAGATTGATTTTTGGGAGGGGGTTGCCAGGTCCTTCTCCCATCCATTTAAATAGCATTCTTGAAATAAGATTATACAGATTAATAGTTGCCAGGGGTCAGGAAGAAGAGAGGGGAAGGATGTCGCTGTGGCTACAAAAAGTACAAGGAAATTCTTGTGATACTCTTCTGTATCTTGATTGTAGTGGACACACAAATCCACCCAAGTGATAAGACTATACATAACTAAACACACATAATGAGGGTATGGAAAATTGGTGAAATCTGAGTAAGGGCAATGGATTATATCAATGTCAGTTTTTTGGTTATGAAATTATGCTAAAATTATGCAAGATGTTACTATTAGGAGAAACTGGTTGAAGGGTACATGGAATCTATCCTTATAAATGCACATGAATCTATAACTCAGAATAAAAAAACCCAGGCATGGTGGTGTACACCTATAATTCCAGTGGCTCAGGAGGTGGAGGCAGGATGATTTAGAGTTTAAGGCCAGAAGCAGCCTGTATAACTCAGCAAGACTGTGTGCCAGGATAAAAAATAAAAAAGGGTTTAGAGGTGCAGCTCAGTGGTAGGCCCCTTGCAAAGTAGGCACAAAGCCGTGAGTTCAATTCCAAAGTGCCACATCAAAAAAAGAAGTTTAAGAGAAAAAGCAAGCTATGTGTGAAAATGAACGTGAAACAGAAAGTGAGTATGGTAGGGTCCAATCTAATACCAAGGTTTCAGAAGTTTTGTAGTGCCCAACAGGCACATATACTCCCAACAGTAAATAATTTTTATTACTCTTCACAAAACATTTATGAGAAGGAAATATGAAAGACCCATCATTTAACCAAGAGGCAAGGTTTTCTAAATGGGATTGTTGAAATCATCAGAGCAAAATGCTATGGGTTGGCAGGTTTAATGAGCTCTGGTTCTTCCTTCCCCCAGTTTCCTGAAGTGGGAAGAAGCTTCTGATAAAGAGCAGATCTGTTAAAAGAGAGGAAAAAAGAAACTAGATGTTTTTTTGCACATCTGAAAGTCGTGGGTGTGTTGGTGATTCTGCTACATGTAATGAAAGATGCTAATACTAAAATCTTCTGTCCTGTTATCACTCCAAATCCATTTCTAAAATTCTGATTCCAGTGTATTTTGCTTAAATTAAGATGCACCAGTGAAGAATTCACAAAAGACTAGGAAAGATCAGTGTAGCCAGAAGCTCTCAGAGGAGGCATCCATGCAGGTTGCTCTCAAATTTTTATTGAATAAAGAACTATCTAGAACAAGATAGGATGGGTTAGTCTGCATTACATGCAATGAAGCTGAACATGGCAGTAGTTTAACATCAAATGGTAAGCAAATTAGTATTTCCGATTGTACAAAACTGTGTATGTAGCTGTCGTGCAAGAAGATGTGAAGCTATGAATTTTTACCATTGATCTGTGATGAGATTTAATAAAGGCACCAGAAAAAAACTGTTAAGATTTATTTTATGCTGAGCTCGTGGTGCATACCTGTAATCCCAGTGACTTGAGAGGTGGAGGCAGGAGGATTGCAAGTTTGAGGCCAGAGGCAGCCTATGCAACTTAGCAAGACCCTGTCTCAAAATAAAAAGTAAAAGAGGGACTGGGGGTGCTGCTCAGTGGTAGACCACTTGCAAAGCATGCGTGAGGCTCTGCATTCAATCCCTAGTACCACAAAAAAATTCTTTTTTTTCAAACAAATTAGTTACACAGGTACTGCTCAAATTCCTTCAACCTCTCTTGTTTTCCAAATAAAATTTTAATACAAACATCAAAAATGCCAGTCATCCCAAAAGACAGCCTGTCAAATTCACAGTAGATATAAGATCTGAATTAATGTGAATGTGGATTAAGTAAAAAAAGCCAAGAAATATTAGTTATTGCCAAATTCATGTAAGTGTATTTTTCATTTTTCTTTTGTGTATTTGTTTTTTTTGTAAACACACTTAATAATCCATCTCAAAGCATTTAAGTTTCTCACATTAATGACATTCAACCATGATTACATTTCAGTAAAAGGAAATAATTCATGTCAGTGATAGGATCATTGCTACATTCTACAAAAGAGAAAAACCAATAGTAACTAGCAGAACTAGTATATATAATATATGGGGGGGTCACATTTTAGGGGGAAAAAAGATACTTCACTTTCATAGCAGGAATTATGCAATGTAAACATAGTATTAGCCCACACCATAAAACCCAAGAGAAAAACTCCAATTATCAGCATATTTGAATTATTTTAAAACCTATATTCATGTATCTATAGTATACCTACTTGTATCAATACCCAGCAAATCACTCTTTTACAGACTAAATAATCCTAGGGGGATACAGGAGATTAAAGGCCCTTACTTCTCTATCACCTGATATAATTTTTATTTAGAATTCAAATTATTTGAGTCAGCCTCTTGCTTGCTTGCTTGCTTTCTAATTTTTGTGGTAATAGGGATTGGCTCACAGATGGTAGAGCTGGGATTTAGCTCAGTTGGTAGAGCGCTGTGCTGCAGTCTCTGAGGTCCTGAGTTCAATTCCCAGCACCGCAAAAATGGGAGAAGGACCTGGCAATCCACTCCCAAGGAAATCCCAAAACAGTCAGCCATTGAAAACCCTACGAAGGTCGCTATGAGTTGGATACCAACTCGATGGCACCTAACAACAACAACAACACAGATGCTAGGCAAGCAATCTACTGATGAGCTACCTATCCAGCACCAAGGCAATCACTTTAAGCACCAGCACATACCTCCATTAATCCATCTGTCCCCATCCTCCTATCCCATAGAACCCTCGTGGCCTAATGTCTTTGTGTCTGCTAGGTCTCACAACTGAGGCTGTTGAATGCCATCTGCACTGGAGCAAAAGACCATGTTCTACTGTACCTTCCTTCGCTTAAGCAATTGAGCAGAATCCTAATGATTTCAAGCATGTATCTCAACCTATAGGTCATCAGGCTGCTGCTGGCATGACTGCTGGTTCTGCAGGACAGCTGCTGGTCTACAATGCCTGGTGCCCAGTAACTAGGGCTTTTTTCTTTTTCGAAAGGAGGAAACAAAAGGCTACGAGTGTTAAGTCCAAGGTGGTGCTTCCTGCCTGCCCCCTTTGATCCTGCCATGTACTGTAATTGGCATGATTTTGCTCACTTTAACTGCAGCAGGAAAACCAATTTCTTTCTCCAGGAACCAGCTGGTCGCTAGAAGGAGACATGGTAGAGAAAGCAGCTGATGAGGACCCATTGGAAGGGCTCTGTGGACCAGCCATATCATGGTAAAGATCACTTTCCTGATCATTCACATGTTCCTTAATGCTCTTAAATAAGACACAAAACAGCTCAATGACATTCAAAGCAAGTGACAGTAGGCACACAAAGAGGATAAAAATGCTTCTCTTCGTGTAAGCTGCACTCAGGCTAAATCTATAAATGTACCACTGGATCAACAGGAAAGCCACCTCGAAGACAGACTTGAAGATACTAATGGTGTAGGCTCACAGCAATCCACCTCATATTTTAACCTTACCGTACTCTTCGATGCCATACTTGAACTCCTTTATTTCACTTTCTTGCAAGTGTACCTCCATATTGACACTATCAGTTTGGCCAGCTCTGAGTTCCTCCTTTTGCCTGTTCAATTTCTCTCCTTTCCACATCTCACAGAACATATGTGCCAGGTACAGGAGGGTGGGCACAGACACAAATATGACCTGCAGCACCCAGAAGCAGATGTGACAGAGTGGGAAAGACTGATCATAGTAGACATTTTCACAACCAGGCTGTCGAGTGTTGCAATGAAAGGCAAAGCTCTCAGCATTCCAGGCTGACTCAACCGCAGTGTCCAGGAGCAGGATTTGGAAAATAAAAAGGATTGAGAGCCGCACCTTCCCTCCAGCTATGGAGTGAACTTGAACCTCATCCAGGAGTTGGCCTAAGGTACTCTAGTCACTCATGCTGCCTGTTCACTGTTCTTTCACTTAAAAGAAGTGAAGTGGGCGTGCCAAGTGATTGCATGGCTTGGAGGATGACGTAAAATGAAAAGGTGAGTTCAAGAGTCACAACTGTCTCAATAAACTTTAAAAGGCTGCTGTTGTTTGGTACCTAACTGAAAGAAAATTGCTGACACCAGGTAAAAGCTTATGTAGATTCATTTTCATACATGGTAAATACTTCTACACAAGGATGTACATGTACCTATTATGAGACAAGTTGTATATATGGGGGAATAAAACAGATTTAAAGTCTCCTCAATTCCAGAAGAAAACAATCTCCAAATCTGAGTCAGTTGTTTACTATATTAACGGTTCATACTCATATATTGACTGATTCATCTTCAGAAGAATTAGGGCCAATATCTCCCAAACACAGAGTGATAGCCCTATTCAGTGCCTAATAGATGCCAAGACCTGTAATAGGCATTTGATTCCTACCGGTGAGTAAAAGAGAGAGAATTTCTGTACTTGTGCAACTCACAATCAACTGGGGGAAATGCAGTATAGTATTTTATTATATCTAAGACATAGTTGAATATAAGGTAAGCCACAGTCTTACTTACTATTCAGAAAAGACACAAGGTAGTCAGTATAAGATATATCCTAATTTCAGAAATTGTTTGGCAAGGGGTGCATCTCACAACCAAAGAAAAAGGCTCAGTGAGCAAGTGATTATGCAATTGCAAATTTACACAGGTACTAACAAGAAAATAACTACAAAGCACTGATAGAGAATAAGGTGAGGAACTCTAGACCAGACTGGATAGTGTCAGCCAAGTAAAAAGTAAGAGAAGTGTTGCTTTGTGTGAAAGTAGCAGTACAGGCAAATATTTTTAGAGTGAAGAACTCACTGTTTTGGAAGAACTAAAAGGCAAGCAGTGCAGTTAGGAGGCAGTGGGCAGAGGAAGAGGCAATACAGTTGGGGGCCAGGGCCCTAAGTGGCTACATAAGGTATTCCCTTAGCAGCAAAGAAGCCCAGTGGCAGAAAGCAAGATTATACTGTGAAGCTGGAGCAAGACTGAGGTCCTGGGAGACATGAGAAATGGCTGTTAGGGAACTCCAAGGGACGCTGGGAGGATCAGGGAATACTGGATCAGAGCAAGGCACATGCAAAGCAGTAGAGGGCCACTGATTCTGTTCTAATGGATAGCAAGTGAGTTTTGGTGGTAACAAAAAGTAAAAGAGGATGTCAAGAATGATGAGGTTGGTTCTAAAAGTCACTGGAGAAAAGGACAGGCAATCACATCTGGACACTAGGTCCTAAATGCTTTGATGAATGAAGTGGCATTTTCTAATGATAGCTGCCAGCCCAGGAGCTACTGTTCCTTCATTATCTGGGAATTGGAGGTCAAATCCCTGCTAACTGTGATCCTTGTTCAAATACTTATTGAATGTACACCATCTACCTCCAGGGGAATTGTTCACATATGGAAGCTTTTTTGTTAAGATTAAATTACTGATCACTATGTTCACTTTTCTGTGCTTCTTCTAGGATATTATTATAACACTTTCAGGAGGAACAACACTGATACCATCTACTAATCTGCTGAGGGTGGGTGGAACCTGGTGTGATGCCTGATACATAACTGTGTCACTACTGAAGACCTGCTAGTTTTCATCCATTTCCTCCCTATAGCCTAGATTTCTTTATAAGGAAAATCTCAAAGCAAAAAAGAGTGAAAGATATCTGTCTCTAATTCAGAGCGTGCTAGACAAACAAATCTCACCTTAAAATGGACTGCAGATAACTGATTATAACATGACAAAAATAGTTTTAACTAAATCCTTTCAATACAGCAAATCATTTTAGAACAACTTTTAAGCCCGGTACTGTGGCACGTGCCTGCAATCCCAGTGATGTAAGAAGCTGAGGCAGGAGGTTTGCAAATTTGAGGCCAGAGGAAGCTTGTGCAGCTTAGCAAGATCCTGTCTTAGAGTAAAAAAATAAAAAAAGGGCTGGGGAATGCAGCTCAGTGGTAGAGCACTTGCCTAGCATTCATGAGGCCCTGGGTTCAACCCCCTAGTACTGCAAACAAACAAACAAAAAACCTTTTATTTGCTATGTTAAAATTACATTTATAATATTTGACATTTTAATTCTACCTCTTCAAAAATGTTCCCAAATACAGATATTCATTTTAAACTGAGCATATTAAAAGAGAATAACATTTCTTAACATAAACATGATAAGACTTTGCCAACTAATAAGCAATCTTAAACATCACAGAGCTAATTTGTTTTTTGGCATTATCGGCTCTTTGCCAAAGTAGACTCTAGAAGAAAAATAAAACTTAATGTGAACTCTAGAAAAGGGGCAAGATTAATGAAATTTACAATGTGTCAATTGTCTGAGATTGGTTACAACTATTATCCAAGGATAAGAACTAAAACCTCCCAAAATGCAAAATTTTAGCAAGTAATCAAATTATAAGGCCTTAAAAGTACACACAGTACTTTCTCAATTGCTTAAATACACTTTAGCTAAGCTGCCCTCTCTATCTCACAGATCTGAAAGTAATCCTATTAAGATAAACCACCAAGATCTATAGTTGATAATTAATACATTCTTTAAGATTAATTGAAAATAAACCATTAACATTAGAATTCTGCATTTATTCTCATTTTTCTTTCACATTTAAACAGTGCTTAGTCTCTGGAGATTTCAAAGTGCTTAAGAAACTGAGTTACTTCTTCAAAAACACATGAGGTGAACTAAATAAGTAAAGAAAAAAATCCCCAGAACTACTTCAGCATGTTTATAGGTTTCTGATAAGGGCCAGGTGCTGCGGAACAGGTCTACATTCCCAGCGACTCGGGAAGTGGAGGCAGGAGGGTCACGAATTCTAGGCCAGAAGCAGACTGTATAACCTTGAAAGGCTTTGTCTCAAAATGAAAAAATAAATAAATAAATAAATATAAAAATAAAATAGGGATGGGGGTGCAGCCAAGTGATAGAGTAATTACAAAGTATGTGCAAGGCGCTGGGTTCAACTCTTAAGTATCTCCACTTTCCCAAAAAAAGAAGGCATGTGGTAAAACAAAAAACAGCAATGTTGGGTAAAAAGAACATCAATAGGCGCAATAACCATAGCTAATTTAGGGTAAAGTTATTGGCAATTTTCAAGAACTATGTGAAGGTTCTTAAGCTTTTCAAATATTTTGTCCTGAAAAAGTTCTTACTAAGCACATGAAAATACAGAGAGCTAAGTTTCAAAAGGATGAAAATAAATGAGGATGAGTCATCTCAGCTAAGCAAATGGTTCACAGGAAAGTTTAAAATCTCTTGCAAAACATTATTTTTAAACTGGACAAGATATTTCTAATTTTAAAATATAAACGTAGGAATTTCAATTTCAGCTCCAACACATGCAGTGCTTGGATATGATCACTGCTATCCTTATAACAAGAAAAAACTCTAACAAACTGAAAATCAGCAACTATTCTTAGACCCACCAGAGAACTGAGGACACAGGGCAAATTAGCCTCCTGAAATCTAGAGATGGGCAAATGCAGGGCATCATATCCAACACCAGCTTACCTGGAATAGAAGGCACTGGAGTAATAGACCAGTAAGAAAACGGAAATGATCATTTTGAAAGAGGCTAAGTGAGGCAAGCTTGCAAATGATAATTCCTGGGGACCCAATGGTAGGAAGCCCTCCATATTCTTGTGGCTTTACTTCAAGGAATCTCTGATGTTCTGACTGTGAAGATCCAAGAAAAATTGCCCCCCACTTTGGGATAAGAGAGAAAAAGCAACCATTTTGAAATACACCCAGGGGTAAGACCCAATAAAAATCTCCTCTTCTTTTGGGAAAGGGGATGAAGAAAGTAAGCACTTTTAAATGCACCCAAGGGAAAAGTAATAGTTCTGAAATAAGTTCGGAATATTTTTTATAATGAAGTCCAACACTCCAAGGTAAAACGTATCAGAGCCATGTATGTTCTGGGAAACAGGGAATTAACCAGCTACAAGCCCTCAAGCTTTCTTGTTTCACCTAAAATGAAGAAAGAATAAAAGAAAGGAGCCCTAATACATACTTCTGAAGGATATAGCCAAAGGCTCAGGCACAAGACTGAGATTTTAGAACGCTTTCCCTTCCCCATGTTCACCCACCATTTCCATAGGGTTCCAGTACAGTAACAATGGTTAGCACCTGAAAAAGGTGCAAGACACAGGCTCTATTTACAAACGATTTCCTATGAAACCCAAAGACAACAGGGCAGGGAAAAAAGAAAAGGTAGTAAAGGAAACTGAAGCCTATGGCAACTACACTTAAACCAAACATTAAAAATGGCTCAGCTCTCAGCTAGCTTACCATAAAACCTTACACTAAAGGCCTATTTGAGAGAAGGGCCTGGCAATCCATTCCCAAAACAATCAGCCATTGAAAACCCTATGAATAGCACAGGGGCACTGACATAGTGCCAGGCATGGGACAGTGTCGGAGAATGTTTCATTCTGTTGTACATAGGGTCACTATGCGTAGGGTCACCCAACTCAACAGCACCTAACAACAACAAAGGCCTATTTACTTCAGTTTGTACTAGACAATATATCAAATCCAATTTATAAAAAAAATTACAAGGTATGCAAAAAGGCAAGAAAAAACAATCTAAAAAGATAAAGACTATCTGAACCAGACTCAGATATGGCACATATTTGGGAACTATCAGACAGGGAATTTAAAATAACTATGAGTTAGTTGGGAGAAGGACCTGGCAATCCACTCCCAAGGCAATCCCAAAACAGTCAGCCATTGAAAACCCTATGAGGGTCGCTATGAGTCGGATACCGACTCGACGGCACCTAACAACAACAACATGAGTTAGTTGGGGCTAGGATTTCCCTCAAGCCTGCAGCCATAACTCTGTGGTGTCTGATCCCATCAGATCTTGGAAGCTAAGCCGGGGCGGGCCCGGTTAGTACCTGGATGGGAGACCGCCTGGGAACAGCAGGTGCTGTAGGCTTGGGAAAAGGACCCAGCAACCCACTCCCAAAAATCAATCTGCCATTGAAAACCTTCTGAATACCACAGAAACACTAACAACAATGTTTCACCTGTTGTACATAGGGTCACTATGAGTCGGATATCTATTTGACAGAACCTAATAACAATAAAGCTTTAACTCAGTTGGTAGAATGCTGCTCTGCAGTCTCTGAGGCCCTGACTTCAATCTCTAACACCACAAAAATAGGAAAAGGACCTGGTAGTACGCTCCCAAAGCAATCCTGAAACAATCAGCCATTGAAAACCCTATGAAGGTTGCTATGAGCTGGACACAACTTGACGGCACCAAACAACAACATGAATATGCCAGGCATGGTGATGCAGGCCTATAATCCTAGTACTCAGGAGGCTAAGGCAGGAGGATCCCAAGTTTGAGGCCAGCCTTTGCTACATAGTAAGACTCTATCTCAAACAAACAAAAAAAACAAAAAAATTCTGATTAATACATTAAGAACTCTAATGGAAAAAGCAGACACCATGTAATGACAGATGAGTAATATAACCATATACAATTTTATGAAACAATTAAATGAAAATGCTACAAATCAAAAGCACTGTAACAAAAATGAAGAATACCTTTAATGGACTCATCAGCAGATAGGACATTGTCAGGAAAGGAACCAGTAAGCTTAAAGATATGCCAATAAAAGCTTCTCAAACTAAAATGCAAGGAGAATAATTTTAAAAAGTAGAATCTCAAGCCGGGCATGGTGGCACATGCCTGTGATCCCAGCAGCTCGGGAGGGGGAGGCAAGAGGATCACAAATTCAAGACCAGAGGCAGTCTGCGTAACTTAGTGAGACCCTGTCTCAAAATGTAAAAAAAAAAAGGGCTGGGAGTGCAGCTCAGTGGTCCAGCACTTGCAGAGCATGCAAGCACGAGGCCCTGGGTTCAACTTCCAGTACAAAAAAAAAAGTAGAATCTCCAAGAATTATGGGAAAATTACAAAAAATACAACATATGCATAATTGGAATACCAGAAGGAGAAAAATGAGACAAAGAAGAAATATTTGAAATTACCTAGGTGTAAACCTAAGTTTGTGAAAGCTGGACATTGAACAAGGGAGACAAGAGGAGAATTGATGCTTTTGAATTACCATGCTGGAGATGAATATTGAATATACCATGGACTGCCAAAAGAACCAACAGATCTGTCCTAGAAGAAGTGCAGCCAGAGTGCTCCTTGGAAGCAAGGATGGCTGGACTGGGTCTTACGTATTTCAGACATGTAGTCAGGAGGGACCAATCCCTGGAAAAAAACATCATGTCTTTCTTTGGGAGAATGTCAGATCTTTGGGAGAATGTCAGATCAATGATAAAAAAAAACCCACCTACTAGGTGGATTGACACAGTGTCTGCAACAATGGGCTTAAACATAAATAAGATCGTGTGCCTGGCACAGAAGTGGGGAGTGTTTTGCTCCACTGTACATAGGGTCGCTATGAATGGGACTTGACTTGATGGCACCTAACAACAACAACAACAAAAAACAACAACAAACCTAACAAAATATTTGTAGGATCTATGGGAAAAACAACAATGATGTTAAAAGAAATCAAAGTAGATCTAAAGAAATGAAGAGACAGTCTGTATTCAAGGACTGTGAGTCTCAATATTATTAAGATATCAATTGTTCCCAACCTAATCTACAGATTCAATGAAATCCTAATCAAAATCCTAGGAAGCTACTTTGTGGATACTAACAAATAATCTTAAAGATTATATGGAAAGGCAAAAGATACAGAACAGCCAACCTAATAATGACAAACACCAAAGTCAGAGAACCAATAACTACCCAACCTTAAGACTTACTAGAAAGCCAGAGTCCCCAATCCCCAGGCTACAGAGCAGTACTGGCTGTGGTGTGTTAGAAAACTGCTTTCCCCACACTCCAAGATATAGGCATAGGAAAGTATTTCCTTAATAAGACTCCAATCGCCCAAAAAACAGCACCAAGAATTGACAAATAGGATTACATGAAATTAAAAAGCTTCCGTACAGCAAAAGAAATAATCAGCATTGTTAAGGGAGAGCCCACTGAACAGGAGAAAAATCTTTGCATCCTACACATATGACAGAGGACTAATTTCTAGAATATACAAAGAACCTAAGAAAGCAAACTCCAAGAAAACAAGTCAATACATAAGTGGACAAAGGAAATGGACACTTCTCAAATGAAGAAGTTTGCAAAGCCAAGAAACACATGAAAAAAATGCTCAATATCCCTAGCCATTAGGGAAATGCAAATCAAAACAACACTGACATTCCATCTTGCTCCAGTAAAAATGGCCAAGATAAAAAAATCAAATAATAACAAATGTTGGCAAGGATGCAGAGAAAAAGGAACCCTTTTATACTGCTGGTGGGACTGTAAATTAGTTCAACCACTTTGGAAATCAATATGGAGATACCTTAGAAAGCTAAGAATAGAACTGTGATAATGACCCAACTATACCAACTCCTGGGAATATGACCAATGAGTGTTAAATCATTATACCACAGCGACACCTACATTTCCATATTTAAGGGAGCACTTTTTATAATCGCAAGGATATGGAACCAACCAAGATGTCCATCAATAGAGGAATGGATAAAAACATTGTAGAATATATACACAATGGAATATTACTCAGTAATAAAAAAGAATGAAAGAATGTCATTTGCAGCAAAATAGATGGAACTGGAGAATATCATCTTAAGTGAATGAACCCAGGCCAAAAATATAGAAATACCATATGTTCTCACTTATATGTGGGAGCTAAATCTAACTTAAAGGAAGAAAAAGAAATGTGTGTGTGTGTGTGCACACGCACGTGCGCGCACACATGTTGTTGTTTGTTGTTAGGTGCCATTGAGTTGGTGTCCAATTCATATATATACATATTCAATCAGGCTTATGTAAGAAGGAAAATGAAAGCAGAGTAGAAAGTATGGGGAGGGGTCAGGGGGGAGCAGAGGTTGAGGAAGGGAACAAAGAGAGGAGAAATACCATGGAAGGATAAAGAGAGAGAAGATAATCTCAAAATAGATGATACAATAATACAAATACATGGGGGAAATGGAATATAACTCACAAATGTATATGATATTTTTACTAATATTAATCAAAAGGTTCTGTGAAATATGTAAGTGGATGAAAGTATAACCAAAAGCAATATAATAGTTGCATAATGGAAATAGCAAAGGCCTTATTACTCTGTACCTCACCAACATTTATAAATAAAGGGTATATAATTTAAAAAAGAAAAAAAGAAAACTGCTATCCCCCACCTGTCTATGGAAAAATTTTCCCTAGTACCCAAAATGTTGGGGACTGCTGCTATAAAGCTGTAGTAATCAAGGCAATATGGTGTTGGTGAAGAACAGATACACAGATCAATGGAAAAGAATAAAGCACAAAAATACACTCAACACAAATACAGTCAAGGGATCTTTGACAAAGGAGCAGAGGCAATCCAATGGGGAAGTCAGTCTTTTCAATAAATGGTGCTAGCTGTGCATATGTGAAAGAAAGAGTCTAGACATAGATCTTACCAACTTCTACAAAACTACCTTAAAGTGGATCACAGACATAAATGTAAAATGTGAAATTATAAAACTTACAGAACATAACCTAGAAAACCTAGGTGACATTGAGTTATGAAACAGAAAATTGTTGAGTTGGGCTTCATTGAAATTAAAAACGCTTCTCTGCTAAAGACACTGTTACAAGAATGAAAAGACATGTCACCATTTGGGACACATTTCTGAGAGTGTTATACCAAAATGGCAAAAGAGGGAACTCTAGGACTCTATCCCTCCAGAGAAACAAGGAAAACGTTACCAAAAAGTATTAAGAATCAACTTTTCCAGAACTCTGCAACTACTCAAAAGCTTACCACAACCAGGGAAAGGCTTAGTGAAGGAAGCAGCTGCTTGTGATAAGAAAGCGCTGTGCATTTTAAACTTCCCACCTATCTTCCCCCACATACCATATGGCAGATGAAGAGACCAGAAATAGAAGGCCACTTGTGATAAAAGGGTTTTGTTGTTGTTGTTGTTTGGTTGGTTGGTTGGTTGGTTTGTCTTTGAGACAGGGTCTCACTATATTATCCAGGCTAGTCTTGAATTCCCAGCCTCAAGTGATCCTCCCACCTTAATCCACCACCACCACCGTCTTCCAGCAGCTGGGACTAAAGGTATGTACCACTGTGTCAAGTTAAGGCCATTTTTGAAAGCTCACAGCTAACATCATGCACACTCAGTGGTGACGGTAACTGAAAGTCTTCCTCTGATCTTCAGGGACAAGATAAGAATGCCCATTTTCCATTTCTCTATGCAATATTGTACTTGAAGTTCTAGCCAGAGCAATAAAAAGTGTTCAATTTCAAAATGACTATGTAAAACTATTGTTTTTTACAGATACCTTATGCACAGAAAATCCTAAGGAGTCCACAAAAAACTGTTAGAGCTAATAAACAAATTTAGCAATGTTACAGAATACTAGATCAAAACACAAAAACCAGTATAGACCTCAAAATGTTAAACATAAACTTATCATATGACCCAGGAAGTTTATTCCTGGATCTATATCCAAAAGTACTCACAAGAACTCAGATTCTTGTGTATGAGTGTTCATGGAAGCATTATCCACAGTGGCCAGTGATGGAAATAACCTAAGTGTTCATCAGCAAGTGAATGGATAAATAAAAGGTAGTGTTTACATACAAGGGAGTACTATCCAGCCATAAGGGAATGAAGTTCTGATACATGCTACAACTTGGGTAGCCCCTGAAAACATGTTAAGTGAAGGGAACCAGACAGAAAAAAAGACAAACATTGTACTATTTCAGTAACATGAAACATCTATAATAGGCAAAATCAGAGACAAAAAGTAGACTGAAGTTACTAGGTAGTGGGGTAGGGAGAATTGAAGAGTTATTGCTTAATTAGTATAGAGCTTCTACTCTGAGTATTGAAAAAATTTTGAAAATAGTGGTGATGGTTACACATCACAGTGAATGCAATTAATGCCATCAAACTGTACACTCAAATCATCAAAATGACAAACTCTGTGTTATATATATATATATATATATATATATATATATATATATATATATAGACACTCTCCAACACTGTGCCACACCCAGCACTACTATTAGTGCTTCTCTCCTATTCATAGGGTTTTCAGTGGCGGAATATATATATATATATATATATATATATATATATATATATACACACACACACATATAATATCAGAATAAAAAAGTAGTATTGCTATACACTAGCAGCAAACAATCCAAAAAGGGAATTAAGAGAGCAAGTTCATTTACAACAGCATCCAAATGAATAAGATAACCAGGGATAAATCTAACCAAGGGACTGAAACACTAGCATGCTGGAAACTACAAAACTAAAATTGCTAAAAAGAAGTTAAAGACATCTTAAAAAAATTGAAAGATCCTGTGTTCGTGGCTGAGAATTTATAGCTAAAGTAACAATATTATCCAAAACAATCTACAGAATCAATGAAGTCTCTATCAAAATTCCAATGGCCTTTTCCCCCCCAGAAATGGAAAAGTGGACCAAATACATATGGAATTACAAGGGGCCCTAAACAGCCAAAATAGCATTGAAAAAGGAGAGCAAAGTGAAGGACTCATACTTCTCAAAACTTCCTATAAAGCTACAATAATCAACACAGTGCAGTATGGGCATGAAGATAGCCACATAGCCCAATGGAATAAAAGTGAGAGTCCATAAATAAGCCCATACATCTATGGCCAAGGGATTTTCAACAAAGATGCCCCAACACCAGTAAATGGGAGAAAGAAATGTCTCTTCAACAATGGGTGCTAGGACAACTGGATATCCATATGCAAAACAATGAGAATGAGGTTGTTCCCCTATATCACACCCTTTCCAAAAATCACACAAATATTAACTCAAAAAAGATTGCTGTTGTTATTAGGTGCCATTGAGTTGGTCCCATAGCGACCCTATATACAAGAGAACCAAACACTCTCCAACACTGTGCCACACCCAGCACTACTATTAGTGCTTCTCTCCTGTTCATAGGGTTTTCAGTGGCGGATTGTTCAGGGAGTGGACTGCTAAGACCTTCTCCCTAACCTGCAGAACCTGGCATTCCCAGGCAGTCTCACAACCAAGGACTAACCAGGCGGACCCTGCTTAGCTTCGGAGATCAGGTGGGATCGAATGCTAGGGTGCTTTGATGGCAGACCAAAATAGATTAATGACCTAATAAATATGAGATAAAACTGTACTACTATCTTATTAGAATATAAAGCATAGGTGTAAACTCTTGAGACCCTGGATTTGGCAATGTTTTCACAATCAATAAAGGAAAAAATAAATTGTACTTTGTCAGCATTGAAAGTTATTGTGAGTTAAAAGACACTACCAACAGCTGGGCATGGTGGCATAGGCCTATAATCCCAGTGACTTGGGAGGCTGAGGCAGGAGGATCTAGAGTTCATGGTCAGAGGCAGCCTGTGCATAAAAAATAACAAAGGGGCTGAGGGTGAGGCTCAGGTGTTGAAGCACTTGGCTAGCATGCATGACACCCTGGGTTCAATCCCCCTGTACTGCAAAAATAAAAAAATAAAAATAAATTAATTAAAAAGTAAAAGACATTACCAACAAAAGGAAAAGGCAACCTACAGAATGAGACAAAATACTTGTAAACTGTATGTCTGATAGGGAACTTATCTTCAACAAAAAACACAACCTAATTTTAAAACGGGCAAAGGAATAGATATTTCTCCAAAGAAGATACACAAATAGCCAACAAGTAAATGAAAACATACTCAACATCACTAATCATTAGGGAAATACAAATCAAACAAAGAAGTATCACTTTATATTGTAGGAGGCTACAATTTTAAAAAATAAGGAAACAAGTGTTTGTGAGGATAAGGAAAAATCAGAACTTCCATACAGTGCTAGTGGGAATCTCAAGTGGTAAAGTTACTGTGGAAAAGAGTTTGGCAATTCCTCAAAGAACTTAAAAATAAAATGCCCAGATGACCAAGCAATTCTACCCCTATGTGGTGGTGGTGTTAGGAGCCATCAAGTAGAATTCAACTCATAGTGAACCTAAGTACAACAGAACAAAATATTACCCAACACTGTGCCATGCACATGATCTTTTTATTTTTGAGCCCATCATTGCAGCCACAATGTTTCTTCTTGTTTTGAGCCGTGCCACATCAGCAAAAGGAGGTCCCACGGGCTTTACTCCGTTCCCATCTTGAGGTCCACTCTACTTTGAGGAGGCAACTCCTCCCCTGTTGTCCCTTGAATGCCTTCTAGCCTAGGAGGCTCATTTTCTGGCACTATTATTGGACAGTGCTTCTCTGCTATTGATAGGGTTTTCAATGGCTAATTGTTTTGGGAGTAGGCTGCCCGGGTCCTTCTCCCTAGTCTGTCTTAGTCTGGAAGCTCAGCTGAAATCTGTCCATCATGGGTGGCCCTGCTGGTATCTGAAATACTGGTGGCATAGCTTTCAGCATCAAAGCAATACACAAGCCCCCACAGCACAAGAAGCTGACAGACACGTGAAGAACTCCTAGGTATACAACCCAAATAATTGAAAACAGAGACTCAAACATTTGTACATCAATGTCCATAGCAACACTGTTCACAAATGGCAAAAGGTAGAAATGACCCAAATGTCCATCCACTAAGAGTGGATTAACAAAACATGCTATATCCATACAATACAAAAGAGTATCATTGAGGTATAAAAAGAAATGCAAGAGCCAGGAGTGGTGGTGCATACTTGTAATCGCAGCACTGGGGAGACTGAGGCAGGAGGATTGCAAGTTTGAGGCCAGCCTGGTCTACACAGAGAGTTCCAGGTCAACCTGGGCTGTACAGCAAGACCCTGTGTCAAAAACAAGTATGATCTTTGGCTCGGAATAGCTCATCATGTTGTATTCACAAAAGATAAGGCGTACCCATTTATAAACTTGACCTCTAAATTCTTATCAGTACACAGATTACAATGGTGACTTACTTTCATACTTGCTCAAATATGCAATACACTAAGAATTAGTTATATATAATCCTACACCTAACCTTTTCAGAAAGATACCCAATCTATGCTTAAGTAACCAAAAAGACCTACACATAAGTAATCATAGAGACCTAACTTAGATATTTTCATAGGCATTTCACTAAAATGTTAAAAGTATGCAAAATATATTGAAATGCTTATTTTATATATAATGGTTACAATAGGAAGATTACATATATTTTTAACTTAAATATGAATTTCATAATAATCTGTTCATTTGATCCTAAAGAGTAAATCTTACGAGAAGCATCAAATTCTCTATTTTTGTATAAAGGAGCGTAGATTTGAAGGTCTGATTTTAGCTGGGAAAAGGATATACTATAACAAGTCTAATGACTAAACAGCTGCAGAGTCTAAAAAGAGTTTTATATGGTTCTGAGTTAGGAACTAATTTATGCTTTAAATTTTCCATCCTGTGATTTTTTTTAGATACATGAAAAGAAGAAGCAACAATACTTAAAATGCCTGTCTGAGTCCTCCATTTAGTGAAGGGCAACAAAAGAGAAAATTTTTTGATGTAATTTCACTTGCAACAGCTTCACTTTTCTTGTATTTTGTTTTGTTTTTGCATTACTGGGAGAGTTGAACCCTAGGCCTTAATACATGCTAAGTAAGCACTCTACTACTAAGCTACAGCTCCACCTCACCTTCTTTATTTCTTGGACAGGGTCTTACTAAGTTGCACAGGGTAGCCTATGGCCTCAAACCTGCAATCCTCCTAACTCAGCTTCCAAAGTACCAGGGATTGTAGGCGTATACCACACCATGTAGCTCAAGGGTTATTTTTTAAGTATCTATTCTTCTATCTCTTCAAATAGAAGTCAAAAAAGGGCAAGAAAACCAAATATGGGCATTCATCCTTGTAATTCAAAGTGCCCTACACATACCCACTAATAATGAGAAATCACATTCAGAGTTGGTTTCCCAAGAGCAGAGATGCCCATTCTTATCCATTCTTTTGGGCTCATCTTGCTGGCAGTAACAGTGTGTGTTATAACAACCAAGTACACATAACAACTGTATCTTAACAAACAATGAAATGGAAAGATAAAAACAATATACTCAACTAAAATTTTATTTTTATATAATAAGCAGAAGGAGAGCTTAGAGAAGATCAAAACAAGGTATATAAAAAAGGGTCGCATGTCAAAGAACAACAAAGACTGGGGGGAAACTGGACTATTTACATTATATATCACATACATATATGAGTGCCAAAAATGTATACATTTTAAGAAAGAAAAAATATTAAAATTATAATGCTCAATATATACCAATAACAAAAGATGAACACAAGTCACGTCTGACTTCTGCAATTACACACTGCTACTGTAGTTCAATTCTACTTTGAAATGCAATACATAGATAACATCTCTTAAAATGTGCATATATTTTCTGGAACCTCCATATATGTATGCATATGTGTGTGCATGCGTATGTTAGATATGCATATATCTCAGAAATCCTTAGGTTTCAAAACCCAAGATTAAGAACTAAAGCTTCCATTTGCAATACTGTATAGAGTCATGGTATAAAAGGAAGCATTGTGTTCATGAAAGAGTCAGAGTTAACTTGAAAATTAACAGCTTATTTTACTTAGGGATTCTGGATTTTTTTTAAGCTTCAGAAATTTATTATAGCTCAAGGCAATTCTTTAAAAGAATAGCATTTACTCAGGCAAAGTGGCACATGACTGTAATCCCAGGGATTCAGGAGGCAGAGGCAGGAGGGTCATAAGATTGAGGCCAGAGGCAGCCTGTGTGATCCAATGAGACCCTGTCTCAAGATAAAACATAAGAAAGGGGTTCGGGGTAGTGGTCAGTGGTAGAGCACCTGCAAAGTATACACAAGGCCCTGGGTTCAGTCCCCTAGTTTTGGGGGAAAATATTTAAAAATAACATTTTATTAGGGAGTTTTCCATTTGTTTAATTTCAAACCACAGTAATAGTTCTTTAATAAGGTAGGCACAATACTAAGTTTATTTTGATTACATTTATTATCCTAAATTTTTAAATTCTTCATCAACCTTAGTTAAGAACCAATAGTATCCAAACAATTTTGGAAGTCTTACTGGCAAAGAAATCTTCAGATAACTTGCCAACATAAAAATAATTCAAACATCCAATTTCAAGAATAGAAAAACAGCATGTTAGATTTGTGATTTAAAACACAAAACCACATTAATGATCATGAGTCTTTATAAGGTTGTTGTTGTTGTTAGGTGTCATCTAGTTGGTGTCCAACTCATAGTGACCCTACATACAAAAGGCGAAACACTATTGTTTGTGCTTTTCTGCTATTCATAGGGTTTTCAATGGCTGATTGTTTTTTTGGGAGTGGGTTGCCAGGTCCTTCTCCCAAGCCTATAGCACAATGCCTATGGTGTTCCCAGGCAGTCTCCCATCGAAGTACTAATCAGGCCCAACCCTGTCTAGCTTCTGAGATCTGATGGGATCAAACACCACAGTGGTACAGCTTCAGGCTTCTTTATAAGGTAGGAAGTATTTATAATAAGAAAAAGCAAACATAAAAAGTTTATCATCGTAGGCTGCTTGTGATGGTGAACGTCTGTAATCCCAGTGACTCAGGAGGCTGAGGCAGGAGGATCGCAAGTTTGAGGCCAAAGGCAGCCTGCGTAACTTAGCAAGATCTTGTCTCAAAATGTTGTTGTTGTTGTTAGGTGCCATCGAGTCGGTATCCAACTCATAGCGACCCTCATAGGGTTTTCAGTGGCTGAGGGCTTCGGGATTGCCTTGGGAGTGGATTGCCAGGCCCTTCTCCCATTGTCTCAAAATAGAAAACATAAAATGGACTGAGGATACAGCCCATTGTTATAGCACTTACAAAATATGTGCAAGGACCTAGTTTTGACCCCCAAGTACCACAAAAAAAGAAAATCATATCATCTTTATTTATACACATTCCTAGGGTGCCAAAAATGTATATACATTTTAAGAGATGTTATCTACATATTACTTTTCAAAGTTGAATTAAGTTATGGTAGCAATGTGTAGTAAGACAATTGCTCAAAAAGTGGTGTTAATGAAATGAATGCTAGCAGTACCATGTGATAGGCAGGACAATCAAAGAAATGGCAGAAGCACAGTTGTCATTCGAGGATCATTTTAAGTGGTATTTGAAATTCGAAAACATAGTGGAAGTAAAACCTTACCAACAGAACCTTCAACACGCCTAACAACTGCATGCATTCATGGTAAATTTGAGACACATGGTTCTGTGTGTGATGTGCACAAGGGAAGATCTAGAAGGCTTCACACAGCAGTAAGTCTTGTTTCTTCTGCTATGGTAAATACTTTGAGCATCTCTTGTAATTGCAAAAATCAAATGTGAGTTGTATTCATTTTTGTTATTGTTATATATTGAGTATTATAATTGTAATAATTTTTTCCTTTCCTAAAATGTGTATACATTTTTTGGCACACTCTGTATATTTAACATTTAAATGTTTTGAGATAAATTGCTAAGCTCATCCAGACACAAACTATATCACCATAAAAATAACAAAAATCACCAAGCACTGTGGCCCACACCTATAATCCCAGCTACTTGGGAAGCTAAGGCAGGAGGATTGTGAGTTTGAGGCCAGAGGCAGCCTGTGCAATTTAGAAAATAGAAAATAAAAAAGAGGCTGAGGGTCCAGCTCAATGATAGAACATTGGCCTAGCAACGCATGAGGTCCTGGGTTCAACCCCCAAGTACTACCACAAAAGAAAAGAAAAAAAAAAGGAAAGAACCCAAACCTTAAAACCTTGGTCTTAACAAACTACATGCAAAATAACATGAGGTCAAATAGTAACATTCAGACTAGGAATATCATAATAGAAAAATATTTAACCTAATATTTGTCACTGTTTCAGTTTCAACACTTGCCATTTTAAAATTAGCCTCTGGCAAAAATGTGCTCACCACTGAACAATAGCTATGAAAACTTCAAATAACTTTCCTGAATAATTTGTGATTATTACCATAGTCAAATAATCTATGTAAGATTTATTTCAAGGATGACCAACCACAGCCAGTAATAATAATCATGCACTATTATTCCAAGCACCAGTCCATAATCAAACACCTACCCATTACTCTTTCAAAATCTAGATTTAGATCTATCAAGTAATCTAAATTACTCAGTCTACATGAAAAATACTGAACAAAATTCCTCCTTGCTCCTCAGTACTTGAACATAAATTAAATCTATTACTGTCTTGCTTCCCTTTTCCCATTCTAAGACCTTTTTTCTCTTCCCATTAGGGCAGGTTTTCACCTATATATAGGTTGGCTAAAACACAGCATACGGTTGCATATAGTTACCATGATCAAGCATATCCAAAAGTTGTCTCTCTTTGCTGGGTTCACATATCAATTCTATTTCATTAACAGTCATCATCATAACCAATTTTAATTATATGCCCCCATATACAGATCACTGCATTAGTTTCAGAAAAGTTTAAACATACAGATTATTTCCTCATAAAAACCATGTACTTGCCTTGTGTCTGCATTTAAGTACAACTCCATAGGCTCCTATAAGAAAAAGGAAGTAAACAATCAGGGAGGTTATATATACAAGCTACACAGTTTTATATTTACATTATACTAATGATAACTAAAATGACAATATCCTAGAGTGATAATGCAATAGTGAGCCACATACAAATAGAGCACAGACCTCTTATTACATTTTATTTATAAACCAAGAGTATAGACAAGTCATTTCTCCCAAAAAGTACTTTTAAATGTTTCTCTTTTTAAAGAAAATCTCACTCTAGATATTTTTTAGTTTAGGCTTAAAACTTTTTGGAGACAAGATTGGATGACAAAACTCTTTGAGTAAATGAAAATTAACTCAAAAGGTTCGGTTGTTAGGTGCTGTCAATAGAATGAAACACTCCCCGACACTGTGCCATCCCCAGCACTGTCAGTGCTTCTCTGCTATTCATAGGGTTTTCAAAGGCTGATTGTTTCAGGATTGTTTCAGGAGGGGACTGCTAGGTCCTTCTCCCATTTTTGTGGTGTTGGGTATCAAAGCCAGGGCCTCAGAGTGTGCAGAGCAAGCAGTCTACCAACTGAGCTAAACAAGCTAATAACTTCCTAAGAGTAAGCACAAGCACAAATAACACATGTGCTATCTGTCCTAGGAGTCATTTAAATCCTCATCTAGGATACTGGGATATCTTTCTTAACTGGCAAAATAATACAGATCAGAGCAAGGGGTGTGGCTCAGGGGTAGCTGAGCTCTTCAGTACTCACTTGCCTAGCATTCATGAAGCCCTAGGTTTGATCACAACACACACACACACACACACACACACACACACACACACACACACACACACTTCAGCAATCCAATTAGTGACTAGCAGGAGTTGCTACTTTTTTGCCATGAAGATTCAGCTTATGGGCCATAAGCACGCCCACTTTCTATGGTGCATTTTTATGAAATCCATTCCTATATTTTGGATTATTTATCCTAGTATGGGGGTGATAAACTTACTTTCTGGTTTTTTGTTTTGTTTTATTCTTTCAGTACTAGGAACTTGAACCCAGGGCCTCGCACATGCTAGGTAAGCAGTCTACCACTGAGTTGCACCCTTAGTCTTTTTTTTTTTTTTTTTTTTTGAAGCATGGTCTCACTAAGTTGTACAGGCTGTCTCTGGCCTCAAATTTACAATCCTCCTGCCTCTGCCTCCCAAGTCACTGGAATTACGAGAGTGCACCGTGATGCCTGGCTTGTGATAAACTTACTTTCTTAGAGGCAGAACACAAAGGCAGTACCTTGACAGCAAGGTACCCAAGAAACGGAGGTTAAAGTTATAATGTAAAAAACATAGGTAAAAGAATCAAAACTTAACATGACAACAGAACTCTGAAGAAACATCAAGAACATTTTCATTAGCTGACAGGCAAAACCTGCATCAGCTATGAGAAAGGGGCTTCAGGGAGACAAAATTGGCAAATGTGTCTCCAACAAAGTCCAGGGAACCTAAAAGTCTCCCTCATTTTGGCGGAGATGCATCAATCTTATTATCATAGTTAATATGGAAGCACCAATGAGAACCATCTCAATCAACCTCATGATCACCAGGCAATCATCCAATCCTCACTCAACTGCCCCTGACAATTTTTCTATAAGGTGAAAATGCACTAAGTTACAGAAATGTAGACTTTGCTTGACCAACTTTTATATACTTTATATATATGTACTTCAAAAAGTATCTAAGGTGGTTTATAAAGAAAAAATAATATAGTAATAATGGCTCTAGTTATAATTTAAATTGACATTCTAATTTCTATGATAGCCTGGCAATTTTGATTAATCTGATGCAAAAGCTAAGAAGATTATCACCTACAGGTGTACAAAAAAAAACCAAGGGTTATGATCTAGAAAAATTTAGGCCCAGAATTTGGAACATTCCAATCTTGTCATGCCTGACCTTCAGCACCTGTTATACAGGCTGACCTTCAGCACCTGTTATAAAGGAGACACTGGGTAAGAGATTGAGAATGAATTATATTTATATAATTAACGTCAATGAAGAAATAGAAAAAATTGATGAGTGAAAGAAGGACCAACTCTTTTTATGCTTTCAACTTCAGACCTTGAAACAAGCAACAACAAAATTAGACTCTTCTTGTTTCTATTTATTTCAAAAGGATTTGCCAACTTAATATTAAAATCTTGAAGAGTTGTGCTTTTAACAAAATCTTTAAAACTTTTAAAATTCAAAATTTGAAAATTCTGAAATGTGAAATTTTTATAAC
>VMDO01016793.1:6646-46777 GCA_007922755.1 Pedetes capensis | reverse complement strand
CTCTATAATCAACACCCGTGGAAGCAGCAGTCAAGAAATCAAAAGACGCATTGCTCTAGGAAAAGCTGTGGCAAAAGATCTCTTTAGAGTATTGAAAAGCAAAGATGTCACATTGAAGACGAAGGTGCGTCTGACTCGTGCCATGGTATTTTCAGTGGCATCATATGGTTGTGAAAGCTGGACATTGAACAAGAGAGACAGAAAAAGAATTGATGCTTTTGAATTGTGGTGCTAGAGACGTCTATTGAATATACCATGGACTGCCAAAAGAACCAACAAATCTGTCCTAGAAGAAGTACAACCAGAGTGCTCCTTGGAAGCAAGAATGGCCAAACTGCATCTTACATATTTTGGACATGTGGTCAGGAGAGAACAATCCCTGGAGAAGGACATCATGTTTGGGAGAGTGGCAGATGAACGCAAAAGAGGGAAACTGTCCACCAGATGGATTGACACAGTGTATGCAACAATGGGCTTAAACATAAATAAGATCATTTGCCTGGCACAGAATCGGCAAGTGTTTTGATCTGCTGTACATAGGGTCGCTATGAGTCGGACTCAACTCGATGGCACCTAACAAGAACTAATACACATAAATCTATAAAAGTTAAGATGATCTAAAAAATGGAATCTCATACTGTGTTCACAAATTGGAAGTATCAATTTTGTAAAAGTCACCATTCTTACACATTACTCTATACATTCAGTGATTACAAATAAATTTCTAGTATATTCTTTTTTTAAGTAGAAATTGACAGGATAATTTAATTTTTATTCGATGAAGGTGATGTAAGGAGGACCAAAAAGCCAGTAGGAAACCAATCTTAGAAAACAGTTAAAGTGGAGAAATTAAATTACACTACCAAAGAGCAATGCACTCCATAAATTATGGTAATTAAGAACCACACAATGTCACCTGATTTATGACAATGGTGGAACTGCATAATGGATGGTCTTCTCAATACTAATGCTGGACCAATGCCACAGATACAGGAGAAATAAATTTTAACTAAATAGACAAAAGTTGGCTTTTGACAGTTTTCATTATTAAAGTGCAATTATAAAGCTAAAATAACTAAGACTCTAGAAGAAAAGAACATCTTAATGATAATTGGTGTAGGTGACATTTATATAAGATATGTAAAGTGGTAGCCACACAAAAAATGAACAAATTGAACTAAATTAACATTATGAATATGTTTATGAAAAACAGACAAAATCGTGAAGAGCCTTGATTGGAGAAATTATTTGTAGCACTCAATCTTTGAAATTGTTTATAATAGCTACTTATAAAATATTACAAGCCTATTGACTAATAGAATAATTTATGGGTATTAATTTGCTAATCCTTCACTTGTCTGTCATATTGCCATACTGTGGGGGCTTGCATGTTGCTGTGATAATGAAAGCTATGCCATGGGTATTACAGATACCAGAGGAGTCACTGCAGGTATCTATACCAGTATTTCAAATACTAGCAGGGTCACCCATGGTAGAAAGATTCCAGCTGAGGATCCAAACTAAGACAACCTACGGAGAAGGACCTGGCAACCCATTCTCCAAACTAACCAGCATTTAAAATCCTTCAAATAGCAGGGAAGCTCTGACAGTAGTGCTGGACATGGCACAGTGTCGGGGAGTGTTCTGTTCTGTTGTACATATGGTCTCTATGAGTCGGACCCAGCTCGATAGCACCTAACAACAACAACAAAAACAACAACATACACATGGAGGGGCTGGGGGTTAGCTCAGTTGGTAGAGTGTTGTTCTACACTTTCGGAGGCCCTGTGTTCGATCTGCAGCACCACAAATATAGGAGAAGGAGTTAACAATCTACTCCCCTCAAAATCCCAAAACAATCTGCTATCGAAAATCCTATCAATAGCAGAGAAACACTGACATAGTGCTGGGCATGGCACAGTGTAGGAAAGTGTTTTGTTCTGTTGTATATAGAGCTGCCATGAGTTAAATTTGATAGCACATAACAACAACAACAACAACAACAACAACAACAACAACAACAATACACATGGAATTCACCAGATGGAATACACAGGAACAAAATTGACTGCATTTGTGGAAAGATACAATTGAAAAGCTCAATATCAAATGTCAGAACAAGAGCAGGTGCTGATTGTGGATCAGACCAACTGCACAAATGCCAGTATAAACTGAAACTGAAGAAAATTAGAACAAGTGTAGAAGACCCAAGGTATGACCTTGAGAATATCCCACCTGAGTTCAGAGACCACCTCAAGAACAGATTTGAAGTGTTAGACGCTAATGATTGAAGACTAGATGAGTTGAGACATGACATCATAGACATCATTCATGAGGAAAGCAAAGGGTTATTAAAAAGAAAGGAAAAAAAAAAGACCAAATTACATGTCAAAAGAGACTCTGAAACTAGCCGTTCAATATTGAGCAGCTAAAGTAAAAGGAAGACATGACAAAGTTAAAGAACTAAATAGAAGATATCAAAGGGAAGCTTGAGAAGATAAAATCAACTATTATAATGATATGTGCAAAGAGCTGGATATAGAAAACCAAAAGGGAAGAACACACTTTGTTTTTCTCAAGGTTAAGGAATTGAAGAAAAAATTCAAGACTTGAGTGGCAATAGTGAATGATTCTGTAGGGAAAATGTTAAATGATACAGGAAACATCAAAAGAAGGTAGAAAGAATACACAGAGTCATTATACCAAAAAGAATTCATAGATGATCAACCATTTCTAGAGGTTGCATATGATCAAGAACCAATGATACCGTAAGAAGAAGTGGAAACTGCCTTGAAGAAATTGGTGAAACACAAAGCTCCAGGAATTGATGGAATACCAGTTCAGATGTTTCAACAAACAGATGCAGCACTAGATGCACTCACTTGTTTATGCTAAGTGAATTGGAAAACAGCTACCTGGCCAACCAACTAGAAGAGATCCATATTTGTGCCTATTCCCAAGAAAAGGGATCCAATCAAATGCAGAAATTATTCAATATCATTAATATCATGCACAAGTGGAATTTTACTAAAAATCATTCAAAAGTGACTAATCAGTATATTAGCAGGAAACTTTCAAAAAAATCAAGCTGGATTCAGAAAAGGATATGGAACCAGGGACATAACTGCTGATGTCAGATGGGTATTAGCCAAAATCTGAGAATACCAGAAAAATGTCTATCTTTTATTGATTATCCAAAGGCATTTGATTTTGTGGATCACAATAAACTGTGGATAACTTTATGCAGAATGAGAATAAACCAGAGCACTTAATTGTACTCGTGAGGAATCTGTACATGCACCAAGAGGCAGTCGTTTGAACGAAACAAGGAAACATTGCCTGGTTTAAAGTCAGGAAAATTGTGTGTTAGGGTATGTAGTATACCTCTTCAATCTCTATGCTGAGCAAATAATAATTTGAGGAACTGGACTTTATGAAGAAGAATGTGCACCAGGATTTGAGGAAGATTTATTAACAACTTGTCTTATACACACAAAATGCTTTTGAAATTCATCCATACTTTAACATGGATCAATATTACATTTAGTTTTATGTCCAAATAATGTTCCATTGAATGGATAGTGGTATGAAGTACCATCTTGTGGTCCTTTCAGTACACATTTCCCTAAAAACTGATGATTCAACCATCTTTTCAAGCACTATTTACTCTTTTCTTTATCTTCATTGGAGAAATAAATACTTAAGTTTTGACAACTTTAATCTAGGTCCCTTTCATTTCATTATTAATTTGTAAGAACTCTATGTATTCTACGTATAATTTCTTCATCCAATGTGCAATTTCCAAATATTTTCTCCCATTTTGTCACCAGAAAAACATGAGTCCAGAATAACTGCTCCCTCATATATATATATGCACATACCTACACATACATATATATATATATTAAGATTTTGAACAAATGCAATTATATACAATACTTGGAGAGAACACTGAATAATTCTTGTTAAATAATATAATTGATTTGTATAATTAATATAACTTTTTGTAAACATACCAAAATAATACATTTTTAAAAGCACTATAATAAGTGTACTACAACTTTTTAAAATGTTTTTTATGCTGGGCAGTGGCGCATGCCTGTAATCCCAGCTGCTCAGGAGGCGGAGGCAGGAGGATCGCAAGTTCGAGACTAGAGGCAGTCTGCGTAACTTAGTGAGACCCTGTCTCAAAAAGTAAGAAAATGGGCTGAGAGTGCAGCTCAGTGGTCCAGCACTTGCAGAGCATGCAAGCTTAAGGCTCTGGGTTCAACCCCCAGTACCACAAAAACTGTTTTTTGTAAATGTTTTGGGGTACAAAGTAATAATTCATTTGCTAAATCCATTATGCAAATATTAGATCAGTTTTGCTTTCAGGTTCATCACCTTACATAATTACAGAAGAGTGTAAACTAAAGAAGAAAAGAAAGAAAAGAATAAGAAAAAAGTAGAAATTTCAATTAATATGCAATGAAAAAATAAATGTTATTGTAGGTTATATTCTCATTGATTTTTTTCCTTTTCTTTTTATCCTTTTTATTTTACTTTATTACATATTTCTCACCAGATAACCTTAATAATTTCAAAGAATGAAAATTGCACATGGTATATTGATTATTAAAACTAGAAGTGCAATCAGAAATATATTGTTATTGTTAGGTATCATCAAGTCCAGTCTGACTCATAGTGACCCTATAATAAACAAAAGGAAATAGTACCTGGAACTGTGTCATACACATGATCTTTGTTATGTTTAATCTCATTGTTGAAGCCACTGCGTCAATCAATCTAGTGGAGAGTTAGTTTTTTTTCCACTCTCCCAAACATGATGTCTTTCTCCATTGATTCATCTCTCCTAACAACATATCCAAAATACATAAGATGCAGTCTCACCATCCTTGCTTCCAAGGAGCACTCTGGTTACACTGCTTCTAGAACAGATCTGTTAGTTCTTTTGGCAGTCCATTATATATTCAATATGTGTCTCCAGCATCATAAGTTAAAAGCATCAATTCTTCTCATGTCTCCCTTATTCACTGTCCAGGTTTCACAATCCTATGAAGCAACTGGAAATACCATGGCATGAGTCAGGCACATCTTCATCTTCAATGTGACATCTTCTTATCACTTTACAGAGGTCTTTTGCAACAGTTTTTCCTAATTCAATGCATCTTTTAATTTTGTGACTGCTGCTTCCATGGATGTTGATTATAGAACCAAGTTAAGCAAAATCTTGGACAACCTCAATCTTTTCTCCATTTAACATGAAGTTGCTTACTGTCCCAGTGGTAAAGATTTTTTGTTTTCTTGATATTGAGGTACAATCCTTACTGATGGCTGTGTTCTTTGATCTTCATCAGTAAATGTTCCTAATTCTATTCACTTTCAGCAAGCACAGTTGTCTTATCTGTATCAATTACCTTACATTTTTTCTCTTTCTTTTCTCTCTCTCTCTCTCTCTCTCTCTCTCTCTCTCTCTCTCTCTCTCTCTCTCTCCCTCCCTCTCCTTCTCTCTGTCTCACACACACACACTCTCTCTCTCTCTTTCTTTTTCTTTCTTTCTTTTTGACAGTGTCTCACTATGTATCCCAGGCTGGCCTCAAACTTGTGAGCTTCCTGCCTCAACCTCCCAAGTGCTGGGATTACAGGCATGAACCACCATGCCCAACCTCTCTGCACTTTCTCAGTCTCCATCTTTTGAAATCAATGAGAAGTTCTCGAAGACCTGCATAATAGCCTTCCAGACCAGGAGCGTCTCCTGCATGTCTGGCTGACCACTCTCTATGCTGTGCAAACCTCTGTGCCATGTGCCGGGAAACCTCTTCTCTGTGGGACTCACTGATCCCTCTACCCTTAATTCTGACTTTTTCTTGTTTATTTTCAGTTTTCTGGAACATATATTTTGGTACTTTGTCAAGAGTAAATACATAAGAGCAATAAACAAGTTGGAGAGTTTTGAGGTCCTTTGAGCTTTGTCTCTTGAACAGCATGCCAGCTGGGGAAGCATGGCTCCACTGGATTTTTACTGGAAAATCTGCCTCATCCCTCCCTCCTCCTTTCCCTTTTCATTCTCCCTAGTCACTTTCCTGTTCTATATTTTTCATAATTAGCAAATGTTACTGTAACTTAGCAGGGTCTTGAGAGGGGAAGGGAATTTATACATTTGTCTTAGTCACTATATTTAGCAGAAATTCAGTACATAAGTGAAGTATAATTTCTCTCCCATGTTTGTATCACATTCAATCATGCACCATACAATGACATCTTGATCAATGACAGACTGTAAACTCCATGAGATTATGGATGTGGTCACACATAGCAATAATAACAGCACTTAGGAAGATGAAGCAAGAGGATCACAAGTCTGAGACCAGCATGGGCTATGTTGTGAACCCTATCTCAAAAAAAAAAACAACAAAAAAAAGAAGGAAGGAAGGAAAGAATGGAGGGAGGAAGGAAGGAAGAAAGAAAGAAGGAGGGAGGGAGACAGGAAAGCAGGGAGGGAGGAGAAAAGAAGGGAGGGAGGAAGGAAGGGAGGAAAGAAGAGAAAAGAAAAGGTAAAAGAAAAAAGAAGAGGAAAGGAAAGGTAGAAAGAAAGAAAAAAATTATGTTGCTTAGTGATGTCTTAGTTGATGAGAGAAAACCCTATGATGTGTACACAACAATGAAATTACCTAAGGAAGCATGTCTCAGAACGTATCTCCATCATTAAGCCAAACATGATTGTATTTCCCTTAGAAAATGTACCTGATTCAATTCCATTGGGTATTTTGTTTATTTTTCTTTGAAATTTGTGGGTAAATAATCATGAATTTCATTAATGGGTATTAATTCTTTCACTCATCATCTTACATGATTTGGTGCTCTTATGATAAATCTTCTGTATGTACTGTAGTCTTGATTGTAATGTTATTAAATATCTTCTAATCTTATTAGCCAAATTTGTGAATGATAAAATAACTTTTATGTTTTGACCCAATCATATTAGTCTCCTCCAGTTACCATAACAAAATATCATAAAAAGGGGGGCTTAAAAAAGAGAAATTGATTCTCTTGCATTTCTGGAAGCCAAGAGTCCAAGGTCAAGGTGCCAGCAATTCAGTTCCTGATGAGGATGCTCTTCTTGGATTACATATGACCACCTTCCCACTAGGTCCTCACTGGGCTTTCCTCTGCACATATGGAGAGGGAAAGAGACAAGGAGGAAGACTCCAGTGTCTCCTTTTCTCATAAGAACACCAGTCCAATCGAGCTAGGGCTCCAGCCTTATGAACTCATTTAACTTCATCTCTTACAGGGCCTATCCACAAATTCACTTATAACAGGGGCTAGAGCATCAAACGCTATAAACAAAAACAAACATAAACATAGAAGGGAAACAGTCTACTCCATGACATCAATTGCACAAGTAAAAAGTATTTATGTACTCTTCTACTCCTTCCATCATTATCCTAAACTTTATCAAAGCATTATCTATATTTTAACATTTCATACTGCATATTATACTCTAAACAGAGTTAACATTTCATTTAATTTTGTTATCAGTTATAAATAAGAGACAAAGACATCTATTTATCTATTAAGAATTATCATGGTATGTTTTTCTGTAGAAAGATCATTTCAATCTCAAATTATTGCTTTGCATTCATTCATGAACATCTAAATATATGAAATCACACATTTATGCCACCTCATCAGAAAGAAAAGGTAAATAGCATTATTTTTAATCTTTTACATTGCCCACACTCTTTATTTGAGCATCCAAAATGGCTTTAATTATACAGAAGTTTCCCACTTCACATCAGCCATTCAGCACAAAATACTAACTTAATGAGTGATCTGAGTGCCAAAAAATCAAACATTGTTGTCAACAATCAAAAATCTCCAGCCAGTTTCCTAGTAGAAAGTAAGCACTGTCTGTGACAAATACAAACCATTATTTTAAAATAGAGAAGACTGAAGGGTCTTTTGCAGGTACTAATTATGCGGTAAAAACAGGCTCTCACAGCCAACAGTGTTCAAGGATCCAGCACACATTTTATAACGTTACCCTTGGTTATGATGAATTAATGCTTGCTTTTGGGATAGAATATGAGAAGATTTCCTCCCATATTGTTTTGTTAAAAACATCTTATTGAATTGTAATAAAGTAACTCACTATACATTTTTTCAATATATGCTTTTGAAAAGAAGATGTATTGCAAATTATGTGAATTTTACATTGATGCTATATTAAAAAATAAGGACTAAATTATATGGAAATTCTAAGCAAGGAGACCACTTATAATTATGTGCTTATATTAAGTGGGAACAATTTTTTCTCCTTCAAACTCAGAATGTACACTTTCAAGTGGAGATCAATGATGTCATATGTAAATCCACATCATTTCCGTATCTTTGCATATAACCTGTAGGATATTGATGTGGAATGAATCCTTTTAAACCTTATTAAAAATTTATTCTTTATTAAACTTTATTATTTCAATGTATTCCTGGAAAATAAATTGGACATATCTAAAGATTGTTTTTCAATTAAAGTTACAGGGAAAAATTTGTTCTTCTATTTTTAACCAATGTTTTTGAATACCTGCTCTGTGTCAGACACTAGCCAAGTGTGCAATGGCCCTTGTTGTTGTTGTTATTAGGTGCCGTCGAGTCGGCATCCGACTCGTAGCGACCCTCATAGGGTTTTCAATGGCTGACTGCTTTTGGGATTGCCTTGGGAGTGGATTGCCAGGTCCTTCTCCCGCAATGGCCCTTATGAGGCCAAAATTACACAGTTATCTCTGATTCCTATTAGTAGGCTGTTTCACATTTGGTTGATTGGTTAGTTGGTTTTTGGTTAGTTTTCATTTAAATCAGTGTCTAAGTACAGCTTTGGGGCTGGGATTTAGCTCAGTTGGTAGAGTGCTGCTCTTCAGTCTCTGAGGTCCCGAGTTTGATTCCCAGCACCGCAAAATTGGGAGAAAGATGTGGCAACCCACTCCCAAGGCAATCCTGAGCAACAGTCAGCCATTGAAAACCCTATAAGGGTCGCTATGAGTCGGATACTGACTAGATAGCACCTAACAACAACAACAACAAGTACAGCTTTAGATTTTTGTTTATGTTTTTATTTTTAATTTTCTTTTATGGAAAGCATAGTTCAAAGAAGTAAAGATCTAAAATCAAAAAACTAATGCATAGGCCCAAATTGTTAGTTTTTCTTCAGGAAGCCTTAGCCATAACATGCTATGCTCTGAATCTGGTTCACTAATATGTAAAATGGGTATGCTGTAGAGATCATGTGATGATTAAAGAAATAAAATAAATAGTGAATATTTAAAGGAGGACTATGACACAATAAACAGTTATTAAAACAAGAAATCTTGTGAAATGTACCCTTATTTTTCTATTAATTAACAAGTAAGTATGCATAAACTTTGGCCTTTTCTGAACCTCATTTTCCTTATACCTAATGTGGATCTACACCAGAGTTGCAGTGACAATAGAAAGAATTAAGCCACCAGTGTCTGTGTCCAGCACACTGGCACTTGGTAAATTTTAGTACATGTATCTCTGGTCATAATCCTGCTCATTTTTATTAGATTGAAAGTTTTACTTTCTGTAAGCATTAGCTAAATTTTTGGGCTCAGTGATGATATGATCACAAATGAAATTCAAACTGTTTCTAGGCTAAACTTTTTCTTACATATGTGTGTGTGGTGTATCTCTCCAGGGCCTCCTTTCTACTTCTACTCTTGTTGCTGAGAAGAAAAATGTTCAAAAACAAAATAAGCAAAGGAAGTGGATTATAAAGTATTATATCATTTTATGGGCTGGAATTTAGCTCAGTTACTAGAGTGCCACTCTATACTCTCTGAGGCCCTGGGTTAGATCCCCAGCACTGCAAAATTGGAGAAGGACCTGGCAGCCCTTTCCTGGAGCAATCTCAAAACAATTGTTGTTGTTATTGTTAGGTGTCACTGATTTATGTCCGACTCATAGCAATCCTCATAGGGTTGTCAATGGCTGATTGTTTCAGGATTGCCTCAGGAGTGGATTGCCACATCCTTCTCCCATATTTGTGGTGCTGGGAATCAAACCCAGACCTCAGAGACTATGGTGCAACTTTCTACCAAGTGAGTTAAATCCCAGCCACCCAAAACAATTGTTGTTGTGTTGTTAGGTGCCATCAAGTTGTGTCTGACTCATAGTGACCCTTATAGGGTTCTCGATGGCTGATTGTTTCGGGATTGCCTCAGGGATGAGTTGCCGCATCATTTTTCCTGTTTTTGTGGTGCTAGGAATCAAACTCAGGACCTCAGAGACTGCAGAGCAGTACTCTACCAACTGAGCTAAATCCCAGCCCCCAAAAACAATTAGCCATTGAAAATTGTATGAAGGTCACTATGAGTTGGACAGGACTTGATGACACCTAACACCACCACCACCATGTCATTAGGCAGGTACAGTTTGAGAAAAAAACATAGTGATTGGAGGAGTAATGTTAAGCAGAATGTCATGGAGCCCGTTCCTACTGTTTCTACATAACTCACAAATGGGCACTGATGATCTTTGGGGTAGGGAGGAAAGCAATTTGGTTTTGACTTGGCCCTGTTTAACTGATATGGTTGAAATGACTTACCCTGATGCTGCTCTCAAGTGGCCTTATAAGTAGGTCATGCTGCCCTGAGAAAATGTGCAGTTGCCGACTATTCACAAGGAAGAAGTGGGCCTTTTTGCTGGTTGTTAGGAAGTATTTGTTCTGAGGCATGAGGATCATGGGTTCAAGCCCAGAGTCAGCCTGTACAACTAAGCAAGACCCTGATTCAATATAAAAAATTAAAAAGAGACTAGGGGAATAGCTTAGTGATAGAACACTTGCTTAGCATGTGCAAAGCTCTGGTTCAAGCCTCAAGTACTGCAAAAAAAAAAAAAAAAAAAAAAAAAAAAAAAAAAAAAAAAAAAAAAAAAAAAAAAAAAAAAAAAAAAAAAAAAAAAAAAAAAAAAAAAAAAAAAAAAAAAAAAAAAAAAAAAAAAAAAAAAAAAAAAAAAAAAAAAAAAAAAAAAAAAAAAAAAAAAAAAAAAAAAAAAAAAAAAAAAAAAAGGAGAGAAAAAGGGGAAAATAAAAAAAAATCAAAGGAAAGAAAATTGAAATAAAAATATAATCCATTGTGTTATAAGGATTACTTTTTAGAAGTGATATCACCCAAAATGGTTGAATACAGAAGTAGAAAATACTGTTCCACCACAAAATAAATAAAAAACTGAAAAAAATAAAATTAATTTTTTCAGGATTCTGGGGTCTAATAACAAAATTTACAGCCACCTGGAGAATGGTAAGTGAAGAAAAGAGCTCCTTAATCTCCATACAATAGCACTGTGGTATGTTAATCTACCCACTTCCTGACCCCTAGTCCCAATCTTGACAGTTGACATGAAGATGGAAGTCAGGATTTCCGAAGCAAATTACTGGAACAGAGGTAGTTCACAGGACTTAATTTCAAAGACTTTTGCTTGTGTGTTTTGACTAGTGATTTGCTGGACTATCAGCTTAAGGGCTAACCTTTGCCTGCTAAAGATTCCCCAAGGATTGAGTAGTTGGTCTAGGCAAACAGGGCAATAACAAACCTGGGAAGCAATAAACAGAATAAAAAGACTTGGAAGGAAGATGCTGGGGAAGAAAGTATATGGAAGATAGAGCTTTAAAATTGTAAATCAACCCCAAAATGACATATCACTTCACATCTACTAGATTGGTATTCATGAAAATCACAAGATAGCAAACACTGAATGGAGCATATTTTAATATATTATTAGTGACTTGCACATCTTTTTTGATAAATGTCTATTCAGATGCTTTCCCCATTTTTAATTGTATCATTTGAAGTTTTGTTATTGAGTTGAGTTATTTTCTATTTATCAATCTTTTCCAGATAACTTCCAAATATTCTCTCCCATCCTGTAGTTTGTCTCCTCAGTCTGTTATTTCCTTTGCTGTGCATAAATCCTTTACTCTGAAGTATCCCATTTACCTATCTTTTCTTTTATTTCTTGTGCTTTTATGTTTTTGTTCAAAAAATCCTTGTCCAGTATAACAAAGTGTTTTCCTTATGTTTTCTCCTAGTAGAGAAATATATGTCTTTGATTCACTTGAGTTGATTTTTGCACATAGTGAGAGATAAAAGTCTGCTTTTATTCATCTACATGCGGCCATCCAATTTTTCTGGCACAATTTATTGAAAAGAATATTTTTGCCCAAATACATGTTGTCGGCCCCTTGTCAATAACCATTACATTTTAAGTGTGTGGACTTATGTCTCCGTTGTCTATCTTGTCCCATTGATCTTTGTTTTGACTTTAATAAGGTAAGTGTTGAAAGATTAAATCCACATGAACTAAAGCTTTCTGTTATCCTCAATAATTTTTAGGCCTAACAAGATTAAGAATTGCTGATATAAATTAATTTTTAGGCAACGTATATTTACAATAAGTTTCTCAATAAGTTTGCTAAAGGACTATAAATCTCTACACTTTTTTAAAGAATGCTTCATGATTTTCAAAAATGTTTTAAAATTTTCCCAAGGATTGGGGATTTAGCAATCCCCACTGGGATCTTTTGTGGTGGAACAGTATTTTGTACTTCTATATTCAACCATTTTGGGTGATATCACTTCTAATCTAGTGGTAGAGTGCTTTCCCAGCAAGTGCAAAGCCCTGGGTTCAATCTGCAGCACCAAAAACAGAAAAATCAAAACAAATTTTAAAAACACGCACAAAAAAATACAAACAAACAAAAAAACCCCCATCATTTAGCCAAGTGCACTGGCACATGCCTGTAATCTCAGCAACCGAGAAGGATGAGGCAGGTAGATCACAAGTTTAAAGCCAGAGGCAGCCTGTGCAATTTAGCAAGACCCTGTCTCAAAGGTAAAAATTATAAAGTAAGCTAGGGGTTCAGCCCCGTAGAATATCACTTCCAAAACATATGTGTGGCCTTGGGTTCACCTCTCAAGTACTGCAAAAGAAAAAACTAGAAAAATAAAAATAAAGTTGAGAAATAAAAATAAATTACTCCCCTCAAGTATATCCTTATTGGTAGATTTGCCTATAAATAACTAATATTTTTGTTTCTGTTATAAAAAGCATTTTTGTCAGGTGCTATGGTGCATGTTTGTAATCCCATCAACTCAGGAGGCTGAGACAAGAGGATCACAGGATCGATACCAGAGACAGCCTGTATAAATTATCAAGACCTCTCAAAATAAAACATAAAAAAGTGGCTAGAGGTACACCTCAATGATAAGAGCTCTTGTGAAGTGTGTGTGAGGCCCTGGTTTCAACTTCCAAGTACCAAAAAAGAAAAATAACAATAAAAAAATACTTTCAAATTATTTATTTTCTTTTTATCACCAATATATTTCAATGCATCTCAGGAATAGAGTATCATAGATTTTATATGACAACACTCCAGTAAATGTCCTGAGCCCAATTGTTCTTCCTAATAATGTTTATGCATTCTTTTAAGTATGTGTTGTCAAAGACAGAAACTGAATGTCATAGACTAAAATGATATATATTTCTACCTTTTTAATCGTTATGAATTTTTTCTTATTCACACATAATTATACTTTCTACAAATTTTCAGTAGAATATTGAACAAACATGTGTATATGTCCATGGGTTTGATCCTAAATTAATGTTTTCACATATCTGTATTGATTATGCTATTTATGGCAGTCATTCTTGCCAGATATATATATATATTTTTAATTGATGTAAAATTATCTCTCTTATTCCTATCCTCCTATAGTTTTTTAAAGCATAAATGAAGGTTAAATGTCACCAAATGACTATTCTGTGTGATTACAGTCAGGATGATCAGAACAGTGCCATGCCACAAAGAAGTCTCCAAATCACAGTGTTAGCAGAATTATTTATACCTTATATTACATCATAATCTGATACAGGAGGATGAGAAATCTTAATAGTTCCATATCTAGGAAAGATTTTGTGTCTTAAATTTAAAACTCCTCCACAAAGACAATTTCCACACACACAGCTTCAATTACAAATTCTTCCATGTTCACTCTTGAATACTTGCAAATTCTGCCCATAGACCAAAAGGACATAAAATCCAATATGCTTTATGAGGCTAATATAGCCTTGATACCAAATGTGAGTAAGGACATGAGGAGGAAGGAAAGGATCAGGGTATTCCTCTCATTAACATAGATATAAAAATAATGAATAAAATTTCAGTAAATCTAGCAGTGTGTAAAGTTGTAAATACACTGCAAATCAGCAGTGTCTCTTGCAATAATGATTTAATAAGTTTTTCTAAAAGAGTGCTTCACACTAAAAGTAAGGACAAAAATATGATTTTCTCAATAGATATAAAACATTTGACAAAATGAAAAACTAGATATAAAGTTTAGAAAATTAGAAATAGGTGGAAAAATTCTTCACTTGCTAAAAAATATTTACAAAGAAGTCCCATCAGCAAGATGGCAGAAGAGGGAGCCTCATATGCCATTTTTCCACAGAGACACTGACTTAACTGGCATGTGTGGTCCAAAGAGCCTACATAAGAGCTCCAGAAAGCAATTAAGAAGTTACAATACACCAGGCAAGTGCAAAGCCATTAACAGCCAAGGGCAAGAAAAGTCATTGCATTTTACCTTCAATCACCGTTTCCCAATCTGGCCGAGTTTGGCACAAACAGGAAAAAAATATTCAACAAAGATATGGTGGAAAGTAAAGACTGCAATACAATTCCAACATTCCAACATTTGGTGAGAGCTGCTTGAGGGATTCTTTCCTATCTTGCCTGATTCAGAATGCTAAAGGGGAGTCAGCCTAATTAAGATGTCTCAGGGCTGCTGACATAAAAGGAAGAATCCAGCTAGCCAAATTGCTGTTACATCCAACCTGCAGGACCACATTCAGACACCAGACTGAACAAGAGATTACAAGATCCAGAAGAAAAAGAAAGCAGCAAACATGAAGATTCCTATGTAAAAAAGGTTTGTGATGACCTCAGAATCTCTAGTTGGGCTGGTTGTTAAAGTTTATTTCCCAAAAGAAGTCAATCCATAAAGAATAGAACATGGGGCTACTTTTCCCCAAATGCCCAAATCCCAGAAAAAAAATAACAAGCATATGAAGAAACATGTAACCATGGCCCATACAAAGGAACAAAGTAAACCTTCAGAAACTGACCTACCCTGCTTCAAAGAAGGTACATGAACTACCTGAAAGAGAATTCAAAATAAATGTCATAAAATTGCTCAGAAAGTCCCAAAAAGATTCATGAACAAAATGAAAATAACAATAAGAGATGGAAACTATAAAACAAAACAAAATTTTAGAGCCAAATAATACAATAACGAAACTGAAAAATTTGCTAGAAGGGTTCAACAAAGGACTTGATCAGGGAGAGAAAAGAATCAGAGAACCTGAAGATAAGTCATTTGAAATTACTGGATCAGCAGATTGAAAAGAAAAAAGAATCAAGAAAAGTGAAGAAGGCCTAAATAACTTATTGGAAAAAAAATCTCCAATGTCTCTTATCTTGATTATCACAACCATACAACCATTCTTTTTTTGTTTTTGTTTGTTTGTTTGTTTGTTTTTTGGTACCAGGGGTTGAAAGCAGGGCCTCATGCTTGCATGCATTGCAAGTGCTGGACCACTGTGCTGTAAGCCAGCCCACTTTTTTTACTTTTTGAGAGAAGGTCTTGCTAAATTATGCAGACTGCCTCTGGTCTCAAACTTGTGATCCTCCTCCCTCTGCCTCCAGAGTCACTGGGATTACAGGTGTGTGTCACCATGCCTGGCACAACCATTCTTTTTTATGCAATTCAGAAAACTAGATACTAGTTTTGACAGCATTCTATGCCTCATCTTTTAACTATAATCTAAGTTCCAGTATGCTATTTCTAATGAATGTCTTCACTTTTTCCCCTCCATCCCATCAGAATCCTGGTCAAGGTTACCATCATCCCTCTCCTGTCCTACAATACTCTAGAGTCTTCTAAATGGTCTACACACATTAGCTTTAGTCTCTCTTACATCCTTTCTCCACACTTAACCAAAGATGCAACCTCAGTCACTGGTATAAATGTTCATTGATTTTTTTTCATTGTTTTTATGATAAAGATCAAAATACAAAATATGACCTAACACATCCCACAGATCTGGTCTTACAATGATTGCATGTTGACTGTATGTCATTCTACCACTCATTCTATGCATTCAGACTTCCTGATGTCCTTTGAGGTCTTAACTTTCACCTTGTCCCCACCACCCACATCCTTTGAATAGGGCATCCATATATGCTATTGGGTTCACCTTTGTGCCTTTAGTCACCATCTTGGCCCTTGACCAGCTAGCTCCTCCTTTAATGTCAATTCTCAGCACAATCGTCATTTCCTACAGAAGCTAATTCTAAGCTGGGTGCAGTGGCACACACCTGTAATCCCAGCAGTTTGGGAGGCAGAGGCAGGAGGATTGCAAGTTCAAGACCAGAGGCAGTCTGTGTAACTTAGTGAGACGCTGTCTCAAAAAGTAAAAAAAAAAAAAAAAAAAAAAAAAAAGGGCTGAGGTTGTAGCTCAGTGGTCCAGCACTTGCAGAGCATACAAGCATGAGGTCCTGGGTTCAACCCCCAATACCCCCCAAGAAAGAAGCTAATTCTGACCTTCCTGTAAATTAACCTCCTCTATGGCCCTGTACATCACATTCTGCTATGTACTTCTTCTCACACTGGGAATAATATCAATTTGCTTATGGAAGCCAAGGCAGCAAAGGAGAGTCCACAGCGGCTTATTAGGGAGTTAAAACTCCCCCATTCACCAACATCTTTGCTTAACATCCGAGTGGGTGGGGTAACAACCTAGTGGTCCAGAGACTCCCTCAAGGAAAATTCCCAAATCCTGAGTCTCAAGAACTTCCAAAGTTTTCCTGGTGGACCTATCCTTCCATAATCTTCTGAGACTTCCAAATGCATACATTATAGTGGAACAATGTGGTACATCATTTGCTAGAAATATAATAGTTGTAACGTACTGTATATTTTCCCCAGTTCACATAATTGTAGGCTGACACTATTCCCAAAATTCAGATATTAAGGAATTTGATGTTAGCATTTTAATTAAAAAAATGTCATTGGACTATTGTGTGGGTGTATCAGTAGTTTTCCATTTTTTAATGGACAAAATTGTTTTTATTTGTTGTATACAACATGATGTTTTCACATACACACACACACACACACACACACATATATACACACACATTGTGGAATTATTAAATCTAGCTAGTTCACAAACATTACCTCAAATAATTACCATTGTGTGGTGAGAACACTTAACATATACACTTTCTTTCTGGTTTTCAAGAATGAAATGTGTCATCACCAAGTATAATCGTAATGTCATAGAATGGATCTCTTGAATTCATTTCTCTTCTCTGATGGTAATGATATGTCTTTTGATCAACCTCTCTCTCACCAACCCCTATTCCCTTTCATCATTCCAGCCTCTGATAATCACCATTCTGCTCTCTACTTCTATGAGATCAACATTTTTCTTCAAAAAAATTAAAACTAAACAGTGATCAACAATCACATACTGGGTCCATATCCACAGGAGATAAAATCATCATGGAAGAGATATCTGCACTACCATGTTTATTTGCAACACTACTCATGACAGCTAAAAAATGGAACCAACCTAGGTATCCATCCATGGATGAATGGGTAAAAAAAATGTGGTATATATGCATGATGGAATGCTATTCACTTATAAAAAGAAGAAAATCCTGTTACTTGTAAGAGTATGGGTGAACCTGGAGGATACTGTATTAAGTATAATAAACCAGGCACAGAAATACAAATACCTCATGTCCTTGCTCATTTGTGGAGCCTGGAAAGGTTATGCCAGTAAGCTGGACACTTTGCTGAAGTGAGTGTCACAAGAGTAGTCTGAGCAGCAGCAGTTTTAACAGCAGCTGTAGGACAGGTTCCCTCCAGCATGGCTGGCTGTACACTAATGCTCTGTCTGTGTGCCTGCATTAGCCTCAAAATACCCTGAGGAGCACGGCCTCTCTTCAGAGTTACAGCTGAAGAGAAGGCAAGACACATTGCAGAACTGTGAGGCAGGGCATGGCCTCCCGTGCTATTTCTGTCACTCCAAGGCCTGTGTATCCCCTCTGGCTGCAGGGCCCAGGTCTTAGTGGGAATGGTTGGATCTCAGCAATGGCTTCCAGGAGACTTTAGCTCAGAGAGGCCACATCCTTGAGGACTGTGCACACTGCCCCAGCAAAGCAGAAATGAGCTTCTGAGCAGTTGGACTGCCAAAAGAACCAACATGTCTGTCCTAGAAGTACAACCAGAGTGCTCCTTGGAAACAGGGATGGCTAGACTGCATCTTACATATTTTGGACATGAAATCAAGAGAGACCAATCCCTGGAGAAGGACATCATGTTTGGGAGAATGGCAGGTCAGCGAAAAAAAAGGAAAGCCCCCCACCAGATGGATTGACACAGTGTCTGCAACAATGGGCTTAAACATAATTGAGATCTTATGCCTGGCACAGAATCGCAGAGTGCTTGTTTCTGTTGTTCATAGGGTCACTATGAGTTGGACTGGACTGGATGGCACCTAATAACAACAATAACCCAGTTTTACCATTTACTGCCTATGTAATAATCTTTACTGAGTAGTTCAACTCCTTGCCTCAGTTTCTTCTTCTAAAAATAACAGTAAAAATTCCTTCAGGACTGTAATGAGGGTTTCATGAAATGATACATAACTACAACAAGCTTTGACATAGTAACTACTTAATAAATGACTATATGCAATACAATGTCCTGCTTGGAGTGAATTTCAGAAAGTATATGATGAATAAAATAATCAGTTAATTAAGTATGTTAGGAAAGACTCAGACATAACAAAGAGGAAGAAAAATTAATGAGCCAAAAAGTATCCACATATTTGATTAGAGACCCGAAGAAATTCAAATGAAGTACATATTTCCAATGCCAACAAAATCACACTGGAGAAAATCTATTTCTTCTTCTAAATTACATTCATAATTTTATATTTATTTACTCAAAATGGTTCCAAATTATGTACTCCCAAGGAGGCATGATACTGGACTTATGTTGCCCTGAACCATCTGCTACAGAAATCTTGTCTTGAATTTCTCTCTTTCTTGAATTTGTTAAATAATTCACATCTTGAATTTTCTCAATGTATCTCTATTTTACAAGCATTTAAAAGTCCCTTGCTCCCTTTTTGAGGTGAACTTAAGTATATTTATTGTTCTTTGGTTGAACACTTTAAAGGAAAGGGAAATCTGTGCTGAGCTAGAAGCATGTCCAGAAAAGAACCAGAGATACCTCTTGACAACTCAAGGCAGTATGCAGTGTGCATACCACACATCATGAAGGAGCCAGAGCCGAAGGGGAGGTATGGGGCCAGGCAGCCTATGGGGTTTTGCAGGTTTTCATAAGTGGAATCTATTAAACAAAATCTTAATCAGATGAGATTTCCATCCCTGGTTACATTGGAAAGTCACATATCATGTGACTTCTCCATTCAATAATTTAAAACAGACATGACCTAAGATTACTAGGCAAAATATCTGTTCACTCTTACTGCCACCTTTGTTTCAAACCCATAGCCCTTACAGAAGAGAATCTAAAATGCCATGGCCAAACTTAGAAACAGGACAGACAAACCCATGGTCTAGAAACATAAAAGAAATATAAAACATTGGCAAATCTAAAGTCTTGGGCCTATTGGCTCTGTTTCATGTGATGGAGCAGGAGACAGAGACAGCTTGCTGCAAAAGTAGAATGAGGCCCCAGAATTTAAGAGATGCTTCCAAGAAATAACATTGGCAAATCATTGCCTGCGCTATAGCAGGGACTATTTTGAGAGAGAGAGAGAGAGAGAGAGAGAGAGAGTGTGTGTATCTATATATATAGATACAGGTATATAATTTTTTTTGTGGTACTTGGGGCTTGAACCCAGGCCTCATGCATACTTTGCAAGAGATCTACCACTGAGCTGCTCCTTCAGCCTTTTTAATTTTTTTTTATCTAAAGACAGGGTCTCACTAAGTTGTGTAGGCTTCTTCTGGTCTTCAACTTGAAAACCTCCTGTCTCTACCTCCAGAGTTACTAGGATTATAGGTGGGCACCACCGTGCCTGGCTAGGAATAAAATTTTATGAATACTAATTGGGACACAAATTCAGACACTTATCTAAACTCAGGAAAGAAGTACCAATTCAGTATACATTTTAAAAAGATGGAAAATATCACCACATCACAAATCTAGAAAAACAAATATTTTTATTCACTAACTGACCCAGTCCTCCACTTTTAAAAATTTTTACATATATTTTTGCTGAAATCCTTTCATTTGCTCTTTACAGAACAATGATAGTATTACATAATTTCTCTAGACAGAATAAACAGCTAATGCATGCTTTGCTGTAGCACAGGTAATATAAACATTTGTAATATTAATTTCTTTCTCTTACAGTACTACAGTTGGTTTGCCAATCAATGGTCTGCAGATTTTGAGTCACTTTGCCAAATTTGGAAAAACTTATGTTTCTTTCATGAATAAGTTATAAGATTTATGACATTTCAAGATCTATTGATCCATGGCTAATCTCAAATACTCCTGTAGTGAAAGTGTCTGCAGTGGTTTATTTTTTAACTGCATTACTGTCATTTTTCCAATGTTGGCAGTAAATTTAAATCTTTATGTGAATATTCACTCTTCTTCATTAATTAAATTATCAAACAATCTAAGAACCTGTTTTCTACTTCTATTTGAAATATATCTTTTCCGTTGAATAAGTGTTCATTCTTCTAGTATAATCCAAACATCATTTTGTTATTATTCAGTTCTCAAGGACGGCCTCATTTCCATTTTCCACAGTAATCATCTTCCCATTTAAATTTACAGTTCTAAATCTTGTACAATTTTTTCTCCCAGTACTTGAGTAAATAAAATTGAAGATGACAAAAGAAGGTGCCTACAAATATGTTCAAATCAAGTTGAGACAGAATCTCCTAAATTACACAGGCTGCCTCTGGCCTCGAACCTGCAATCCTCCCACCTCTGCCTCCTGATTCGCTGGGATTACAGGCATGAGCCACCATATCCAGCTTGTTGCTTCTTCTTCTTCTTCTCATTATTATTATTATTATTATTATTATTATTATTATTATTATTATTATTATCATTATTTTATGGTACTGGGGAGCACAAGGGTTTCAGTCATGCTTTTGTGAGTGTCCTACCACTGAGCTGCACTCCCAGCCCATTTTTACTTTTTATTTTGAGACAAGGTCTCACTAAGTTATACAAGCTGCCTCTCACCTTGCACTTGAGATCCTCCTGCCTCTACCTCTTGAATCACTGGGATTACGGGCATGCACCACTGTGCGTGGCCCTGTTGCACATTTTTTCAAATGTTTCAATAACCATAAATATATTAAAGACATAAATTGCAGTTAACAAAATGCATTTGAACAATATAAATTTTATTCAACTTGATTGAAAATTCTTCTGAAACTTAACCATATTACCTCCTAGGAGACAAAAAGGAAGGAAAAAAGTACCATTCACAATAGGGACAATGATAAAGGCTCATGACAAAGGGAAGGAACATGAAAGACTGTGGACGGTTTTTATAGATTTGTGGTGACAGAGTGATGAATTACAGAAATATCTTACCAACTTCATTTGATATCTGTTTAGGGAGATTTTTCCTCTGCAGTTATAATTATGATGTAGTTAATTGAAATTTTACCAGTAAAAAAAAAGCAGAGGGAAATTTTTCCTAGACAGCTGTTGAAGGATAACTAGATCATAAGTTTCTCATCATAGTTTAATTTCCCCTCAATATGGAACTTATTGATGTTGTTAGTTTGTTAATGGGAGAGAGAACAAATATATGCACTCTCCATGGGACCTAATAATTCTTTTGATTTTACTGAATTTCTTTGTTTTGACTGAATTTTATACATATTGTGTTAACTAAACTCAACTGCATCTAGCAACAACAGCAAATGTTTAGTTGTTGATTTGTTCCTAGGGTTCTGTGAAAATTTACCCTTTTTAAATACAGCTCATGCATGAAAGAACAACTCAAAAGCAACATCCATGTAAAGTAACATAAGACATCTGGGTAGCTAGCTGAGGAACTGGCTAAAAGACAGGGAGAAAAGAAAGAACTGGAAAGCAGAGGATGAATAGAAGTAAATGCAGCATCCAGGCTATTCTTCCAGAAGATTCTCCATGGGCTGTGGGCATGCACATGTGAAAGCCCCATGTGCACACAATGCGGTAGAGTATGGTGGTTGGACATGTGCACTTTGGGGGTGGCTTATCTCATGCAGGGACTCAGTTGCACTACTTACCAGGCTATAAGTGACCGTAGGTAAATTAATGAAGCTTCAACTTTCTTTAGGATACTTACTTTATTTGTAATATGCTAATAATGATAATGGGCTAGGTTTAGCTTAGTTGGTAGAGTGCTGCTCCATGCTTTCTGAGGATCTGAGTTCCATCCCCAGAACTGCAAAAATGGGAGAGGATGTGGCAATCCACTCCTGAAACAATCCTGAAACAATCCTGAAACAATCAGCCTTTGAAAACCCTATGAGGGTTGCTATGAGGCAGACCTGACTCGACAGCACCTAACAACAACAGCAATGATTATAATACTATTGACAAGTAGGAGGGAATTAGAGAATCCAATGAGTCTATAAGCATATGGCATCAAGTAAGTACTTAGTGTGTAGTATTTGAACATGTTACAGCAGTTAACTCTGTGCTATCACTTAGCACCATATTGTTGCTGTTGTGTGCCATCCAGTCTGGTCCGACTCACAGGGATCCTCAAAAGGATTTTCAATGGCTGATTGTTTTGGGATTGCTTCAGAAGTGGATTGCCACATCCTTCTCCCTTTAGTACCATAAAAGTGTAAACTAATACTAGTAATATTATTATTACAGATTAAACCACCTCTTTTGTACCCATCAAAGCCTCTGCTCCTTGTGTTTTTTTTTTCTCTGAGTACCTAAAGCACATTGACTGATCTACTAGATTCATTCATTTCTTCCTTACATCACATACTATTATGCACTAGTCTGTGCTGGTGTTTGTCAGGAGATTTTTCTTCATACTTTTAAAAAATTCAGTTCTCAGCACTAATTCAAAATTAGTCAGCTCTGTTCCTCTCTTGCCTGGTTCTAACATGGTGTAAGTGTCTGGGAAACAAAAGAAGATTTTTGGACCAATTTTGTGCATTAATCCGGATATCCAAAGCTGCTTTCAGGAAGGTTATCACAGGCCTGGTGAGGAAGGTAGGAAGTTACCAATAGTTTTATTGCCTTCTCCGATTTAGCTCAGTGGGTAGAGCGCTGCGCTGCAGTCTCTGAGGCCCCGAGTTCAATTCCCAGCACCCAAAAATGGGAGAAGGACCTGGCAATCCACTCCCAAGGAAATCCCAAAGCACTCAGCCATTGAAAACCCTATGAGGGTCGCTATGAGTCGGATACCAACAACAACAACTATTTTCATAGCAGAGTATTATTATGCCACCTGAAATTATTGCAGACAGAAAGATGATACAGCCAAACTCATCGAATAAAAAAAGAATATTAGAAGCAGACATCCAATTGATACAGCCAAGCTGATATTGAATTTTGGAAGTTGTGATCTGAAGACTAGATTGATCCTTGTGTAATTAATAAATGAGTTTTCACAATAGGAAGCACGCAGGCCAGCAGGACTCAGAGTATTAGGTAAACAGATGCAATGCCTAAGGCAATCAAATGTTCTTTGCTGGACATGGTTGAGTCAATTTTAACAGGCAAATATTCTCTTCATAAGTGACTAGAAACCGAGACAACATATATGAAATAACTGTATTCAGACATTAGGTAACAGGTGGTACAGGACAGGATGGTAATCCCTCACAAAAGGAAGCAAACTACGTGAGCATCATGATTACCCCAGTTCTGCCCAGAGGCACTTCCACGATGGTGGCATTTGGAGGGTGAGACCCACAGAGCACCTCCAGGGTTCTGAGCTGAGCAGGCAGATCCCAAGTTTGGAAATGCGTAAAGCTGGGATTTGCAACAAACTTCCTATTCTGAATAAGGGTCCCTTCTAGAGTTGGGCTGTGTGTATTCAGAATGGACAGGTGGATGAATAAAAAATGTCAGAAGGCCAGGGTAGTGGTGCACACTTGTAATCCCAGCACTCAGGAGGCTGAAGAAAGAGGATCGCAAGTTCCAGGCCAGCCTGGGCTACAGAGTGAGAGCCTGTTCCAAAAATAAAATAACATAAAGTAAAATAAATGCCAGATAAAGACCAACTACTGGGAAGGTATAACCTGAAAAACAAAGTCTGTACAATACTACGTTCATCCAACAAGGCAGACAGCAGAAACCATCCTAAGTGCCTTGGTAGTTCAAAGGAGAACCCAGAAAGTTTATTCCATGGGATTAAGGTTATCTAGCCCTACACTAAATGCTACTCAGTACTAATTAATTTTTTAAGCCTTGGAATACTCAAGGTAATTTACAATAAATTATAAACCTGAAAGAAAATTATTTAAGTGCGAAAGAATTAAAATGTAGAATGTATAATATCCAGTGTGAAGTGCAAGATAATTACTCTTGCAAAGAAACAAGAATATATGAGTAGACACAAAAGAATTACAGAAATGACCACAAATAGCAGATGTGAAAAGATTTGCAGATAAGGACATTACACAGACAGTAAAATGATGTTCAAAGATTTAAGTAGAAATACAAATGTCCATAAGAGGGGTGGAAGAGCCCCTCTTAAGAGGGGTACAAAGAGCCAAAAGCAAACTCCAGAGATAAAGGACATGATATGTAAAATTAAAGTGTACCTGATTAGTGAACTTGAAAACAGGATAATATAACTGTCCAAACAAAAACTCAGAGAAGCAAAAGGGAGGACAGAGAATAAATTTTGTTTTGGTCAGCCCTGAAACCAGAGTAAATATAAATGGAATGAATAAGAAAAGGAGAAGGAGATCAAGGCAGAAAAAACATGAAGAAATAATGCTTACAAATTTTCCAAATCTGATAATCCACAGAATTCCATAAACTTCAGGTACTATATCATTGATAAATTCTCAAAATTTAGTACTAAAGAAGCAAACACAAAAATAGACAGAAAGCTGGGCACCATGGCCTATGCTTGTCACCTCAGCGACTCAGGAGGCTGAGTTTGAGGTCAGAGGCAGCCTCTGCAATTTAGCCACAACCTGTCTCAAAATAAAAAATAAAAAAGTAGTTTGCTTACCTTGAGGGAGACCCGGGGTTCAATCCCCCAGTACTGAAAAGAAAGAAGGAGACAGAGAAGGAGAGGGAGAGGGAGAGGGAGAGAGAGAGAGAGAGAGAGAAAAAAGAAAGTTTTAAATAAATAGAGACAAAAGCTGAACATGGTGGTACCTGCCTGTACTTGGGAGGCTTAGGCTGAGGTTGGAGAATCGTGAATTCAAGGGTAGCCTGGGTGACGTGACAAGATCCCATCTCAAAAATAGTAAAAAACTATGCAGAAGAACAGAAGGACAATAGTAACACTCACCACTAGATTTCTGTAAAGGCAAGCAGGAGTTACTATTCCACACAAAGGATGCTAAATTACCCAATTAGAATAATCTTGTAGTCTTTCCTCTTCTTAAATCAATATGGAGAAATTTCTTCTCTTTATACTTAGAGCAAAAGTGGCAATCAATAAGAGCAAATAATCCAAGCACAGAAAGACACTTGAACAAAGGAAGAAAATTCATGACTTTGAAACTTAATCCTGAGCAGAGGAGTATCAACACAGCCTTCTGGCCACCCTTAAACCTGTCAATTGCTAAATGAACTCACTCTATTAAAAAGGCATTATTGTTACTTTAGGTGTAGTAATCTGTAGCCATGTTGTTAAAACTTGTTGTGTTCCGGAGATATACTAACAAATTTACAGATAGAATTTCATGGTGTCTGTAATTGGTCTGAATGGTTGGAGGGAAACTAAGCAGGGCAGCATTCTGGATGGAGCAAGGCTGGCCCCGAATTGGTAATTGCTGAAGCCAGGTGATGTGTATGTGGAAACAGTGCCTGCCCCAACATGATCTTTGCAAAAATAGAAAATCGTAGGTTGACCTGGGATCATTGAGAGGTGCATTAGTGAGGTTTCTAGCTTGCAAGTGATGGAAATAGGAACTCTAACTCAAGCAAACATCACCTAATATTCAAGAGGGGGCTGGCGTCAGCCACGGCTGATGTGGGATCTCAAATGATGTAGGGATATCTCTCTTTGTCCATCTCATGGGACTATTTTCCTGTCCACTAACTGTATTCTTAAACTCCTTCCATGTGACAGAAAATATAGCCACATGCTATTGTAGCCTTACAATTTGTTTACAAGTAAGAATCTCAGTGAAGGGTCACCTCGCACCTCCATGTCCCCTTATGCACAGGATAGTGTCTAAACTCAGCTCACCCAAAGCTACTGTTTGGTTCTGCCTTGGCCACTGTTTCCAAAGGAAGAGGTGAAAGAGTTGGCCAGTCAGGTCAGTTCTGCCAGCTCAGGGGAGGGTTTCAAGGCCCCAAGACAAGCAAGACAGATCCTTACATTGCTGCAAAGGACACGTATGCTACTGGCCTCTCTTACATCATCTCCTGCTACCTTTCTTCCTCCCTTCTCTACCCCAACTTCCCAGCCTTCCCAGTGTTCCCGTACGGGTCCAGGTACTTCCTTACCTTAAGAGCCAGGACTGAAGATCAAACGTGCTTTCCCCAGAGTCCTTGGGCCTAACCCTCTATCGTGCTTCATGTCTTTGGTTAAAACATTCGAGTGCTGTCTTCTACTCTCTTCTCTGTCTCCTTTATCCCATTCCTTCCCTGTTGTCCATAGAACACATTACCTTATAAAATGCTACTTCATTCACTTATTTCTTATGCTTGCTGATTTCTCTTTGAGAGAGATTTGTGAAAGTATGACTTGTTTTCTATCCTAAGCTGCTATGTGCTGATCTCTGAATCTTTGAAGAATAGCGACTGCTTGTTGTTGTTAGTGCCGTGGAGTCTAGTGCAATTCATAGTGACCCTATGTATAGCAGATTGAAACACTTCCCTATTCTGTGCCAGGCACATGATCTTATTTATGTTTAAGCCCATTGTTGTGGACACTGTCAATCTATCTGGTGGAGGATTTTCCTTTTGTTCCCTGACCTGCCACTCTCCCAAACATGATGTCTTTCTCTAGGGATTGGTCTCTCCTGACTACATATTCAAAATATGTAAGATGCAGTCTGGCCATTCTTGCTTCCAAGGAGCACTCTGGTTGCACTTCTTCTATGACAGATCTGTTAGTTCTTTTGGCAGTCTGTGGTATATTCAATAGATGTCTCCAGCACCATAATTCAAAAGCATCAATTCTTCTCCTGCCTCCCTTGGTGGTGTTGCGTGGGGTCTGACTCATAGTGACCCTATGTACAACAGAATGTTTCAGGATTGACTTGGGAGTGGATTACCATGTCCTTCTCCCATTTTTGCAGTGCTGGGAATCAAACTAAGGACCTCAGAGACTGCAGAGCAGCGCTCTACCAACTGAGCTAAATTCCAGCCCTGCAGCAACTGCTAGGTGCTCGCTAAATAGTTACATATAAATAAATGAATGCATCCAACCATGCTCACTGACATTGGAGACCATAAACTCTCAAAGAACAAAAGGGATTCTGGTACAATGGGAAGGACAGGGGCTAAAGGATGCTGGGCAGGCAAAATCACAGGGTGCAATGCTACAGATGTATCTAGTCTTGACTTTGCTGTCAGAAAAGGCTCCTTGGAGGAACAGACATCATCAAAGTTCAGATCAGAACTGTTGGTGAGGAGGGAATTGTCATAGACAGGTGCGAGTGTGTATGATGCTGTCAAGAGAGAGCACCCCAAGACCTGGGAGAAGGATTTATGGTTTGATGGAATAATGCACAGACAAGAGTGACTGGAATTGAGGCCAGGAGAGGAGCAAGCAGGCTTCACTGACAGGTTACGGTAACACGTTTGGACTTCAGCCAGCGGGCACTGCACACTGGTGAAGGGTTTTGCAAATGGAAGTGACATAATGGGGTTCATTTAAAAATGTGCTCTCTGGCTGTAGGATGAAAAATGGACCCCAAGCAACCAAGAGGGGAATGGGACAAGATTCACTTGAAGCCTGCGAAATGACTAGCCAGATAGGGGGACTCATGTCTCTGGGCCAGCACAGGGGAAGGGCAGGTCTTCCCAAGACATCTGCAACATGCGTGGTTTAAATATACTGTCCATAAGTGAGAGTTGGCAGTTTATAGAGCAATTTCAGAAATTTTCAGTTATATCTCAGGCTTAAAATTCCAAACATAGAGTCCTTTAAGACACGATAACAGGTAAATGTCAGGACAAAGTGCATCTTAATTGACAGCAAAAGAAATGATAGAGTCCCCACTTAGAATGCCTCCTTTAGGCAGCATCTTAAGTCCAAGTCTATGTTTTATAATAATAGTACAACTAAGAAGCTCATTTTAGGCCTTTCAAAACATAGAAATGGAGATAATCATTTCTATTTTCACCACAATCTTTATTCTTTTACTTTCTCTTTCTTTCTTTTTTTTTTCCCTTTGACTGTGACAAAATATGCTTTGTTGTTGTTTTTTTGGTGCCGTCGAGTTGGGTCTGACTCATAGCAACCCCATGTGCAACAGAACAAAACACTTCCCAACACTGTGTCATGCCTGGCACTATGTCAGCGCTTCTCTGCTATTCACAGAGTTTTCAATGGCTGACTGTTTTGGTATTGCTTTGGGAGTGGATTACTACATCCTTCTCCCATTGTGTAGTGCTGGAATTGAATCCAGGGCTTCAGAGAGCATAGAGCAACACTCTACCAACTGAGCTAAACCCAGCCCTGAAACAATACTTTAATGAGCTTAATAATTATATATATTTCCATAAATTCTGAGGAATACATTTCCTGAATTAGAATTTCTAGGCCAGGAGTTATGCAGATGAAAACTTTATATTATAGACAGTGACCAGTTACCTACCAAAAGCTGTATCAATTCATACTCTGTGTCTATTAAAGGTGATTGGAAAGTCAGCCCAAATTAGAGAAAGAAAAGTTAAGGGACACTGTACTGAAAGGCCGGGAAGGCAGTGCTTTAAGGTGTGGTTGGCTATAAGCAGCTCAGAAAAAATGTTATCTACCTTGGTTTCTCACTCCTGGCCTCTCACTTCCACTTCTCTTTGGTGGCCAACTCAGCTGAGTTTCCCCGCTGGTATTAAAACAGCTGCAGAACTCTAAGCTTCATCATTCGAGGTTCTGTCCAGTGAGAAATATCCCACGCATCTACCCTGAAACTTCAGCCAATGTCTCATTGGCTTTGGTGGTCATGTGCCCATCTCTGAACCAAGGAGAGAGTCCAGAGCCTCAGAGATGGAGCTGGGCATGGAGTCAGCTGCACCACCCTTCGTGGGTGGAGAGAGGGCCAGACAGATCCCCAGGTGAAGCTGGTGGCTGTTGCTGGAACTAGGGTCAGTGAATAGATTATGAAACCAGTGAAGACTCCACAAGTTTTCAGTACTTCCTTCATGATCAATAATGAGCTGATGAGCATGAGCCAAAAGTCCTATGTGTACCTGTTAATAAGATGCAAAATGACATTGAGTTGAATAGAAGCCAACTTTTCCATGAATTCAGAATGGGAACTGCTGAATGTCAGCATGTGACGTTTAGGTGGGGAGACTGTGAAACTTCCCCTGGTGATCTTGGGTCACCACACCAAAAGCAAACATCATATGCTTTAAAAAGTAATGGCACTATGCCAGGCATGGTGACTCACATCTGTAATCACGGAGATGCGGGAGGCAGAGGCAGGAGGATCAAAAGTTCAAGGCCAGAGGCAGCCTGCATTACTTAGTGAGTCCTGACTCAAAATAAAAAATAAAAAATGGACTGTATATGTCATATGCCTAAACACATTTTAGATAAATGAGATCAATTAATACCTGTTAGGTTACCATTTGATTCTAAGTGTTTAATGTTATTAGTATTTTTTAAAAAGAGGACTGGGGGTGCAGCTCAGTGGTGGAGCACTTGCAAGGTATGTGCAAGACCCTTGGTTCAACCCCAAGAACCTCTCCCCCAGAAAAACTAATGGAACTGCCAAACTTTATTTCATGAAAAACAAGCATGTGTCCTGGGCCTTAAAGGATTTTTCATCTTATTGAGTCCTATGAAAATACAGATAAAGTTTTGTCTTTCAGGATTAGGGGTGGTAACATCTATGCACAGGGTTGGGGAAGAGGAAGATTCCAGAAGGAACTGCAGGGAACAGAAGACAAGAAGAAACATCCACAGGAGATTTCTGCAGGCACAGCCCAGGGAAGGTAGGGTGATTTCCCCGTTATTTCCTTATTCCTAATTGTCCTTATTCCTTGCTCTGGACTTGTCTTTATGCCTCCACCTTGTACACATGTGAGAAAGGACAGGACATAAAATAATAGGAAATTAAGTGACAGGCAAAGTGACAGGGCAAGAAGCACACAGAACCAGGAGCTCTTTCTGATTCCTTGGCCACCGGTGAGACTCAGCCTCCCTGAGAGTCAAGAGGGGGACCATTCTTTCCCCTTGATTTAAGGACATTTGTTCCTTAGTTTTGAATTTACAGAAAAGTTGTGGCAATGTTATAGAGAGTTCCTATAACCACCCCTCTACCACCACACAGTTTCCTTTCTTATTAATAGTTAGTATTGTAAATCCATTGTGCTCAATGGCTGGTTTTGATCATCAGGGTATTAACTTAGGTCCATACTGTACTCAGATATCTTTCATTTTTACCTGGTGCCCATTTCTGCTCCAGGGCATCACGTAGCATTTAGTACTTATCTCTCCTTATGGCTCCACTTGGATGTGAATTTCTCAGGCTCTTTTTGATTTTAATGATTTTGATGGTTTTTAGGAATGCAAGTCTGACATGTGGTAGAACACCCCTCAACTGGGATTCACTGGGGATTTTGTCGTGATTGCACTGGAATTACAAGTTTAAGGTAGAAATATCACAGAGGTAAAATGCCATTCTTACCACATCATATGAAGGGTACATCTAGTCTTGGAGGCATCTCTCATGTTGACCTGGGTCACCTGCCTGAGGTCATGTTGTCAGATTTTTCTACTGCAAAGTTACACTTTTATCCCTTCTCTCCATGCTGGACTCTGAAAGAAGAGCTTGGGGTGCAGCAATTGCCTAGCATACAAAAGGACCTGGGTTTAATCACCAGGAGAAAGCAAGCAAGCAAGAATGGAAGGAAGAAAGAGAAAGGAAAGAGAGAGAAAGAAAGAAAGAAAGAAAGAAAGAAAGAAAGAAAGAAAGAAAGAAAGGAAAGAAAGAAAGGAAGGGAAAAAAAGGGAGAAAAAGGAAAAGAACTAGATTTCCATTTAATGCATCTCACCTTATCTTTTTTTATTACTATGAAAAAAGATTTGCTGTTGTTGCTGTTGTTGGTTGTTTTGAGACAGGGCTCACTGTGTTGCCCAGGCTGGCCAAACTCCTGGTCCCAAGTGATCCTCCTGTGTCACCCTCTCCAGTAGCAGGGACTACAGGGATGTGGCACTGCCCAGCATATGTATGTATGTATGTATGTATGTATGTATATGTATGTATATACTTTTTTCTACCCAAAGAGATGTAATGATGTATTAATAAGTTCAGTATGTAGTTTCTAAGTAAAAGAAAAAAGTTAGAAAATTCTTTGAAACTTTTTCTGCATTGGAGACTTGTCTTTTCTGCACTTTTAAATTTATCCAATCATTTCTTTCCTTTTTGGTAGCACTGGGGATTGAACCCAGGGAGCCTGCCACATGCTAGGCAAGTTCTGTACCACTTAGCTACACCCCTAGCCCACTATTTTTTATTTTGAGACAGGATCTTGTTAATTTGCACAGGCTGGCTCTGGCCTTGAACTTGTAACCCTCCTACTTAAACCTCCCAAATCACTGGGATTAGAGTTGGGAGCCACCACACAGGGCCCAATCATTTATTTATAGTAGCATGGAGTTGTGGACATAACCTTTAGGTCATAATGCAATACTATGTATTTTAGGGGAGGGAGTGTTGTTGTTGTTGTTGTTATTGTTGCTCAAGTTCTTCCAACCTTGGCAATTTGAAGCTCTGTCAGATCCTGTGTTCATTTGACATACTCCTGTATTGGAGTTGTTCTTTGAGCATGTCCTTATTTTTTGTCACTACTGACCTCCTGTCAGTTTCCTATTCAAGTTATAGAATCAGCCATTTCTCCAACAGCCATGACCCCTGTGACTGGGGGATATTAGAAACCAAGATCTGGGCATGAGGTGTGCTCACTGCAGCTGGGGCATCCTTACTCCCAGGTCCTCTCCGCTGACAGAGCAGAAGAACATATTTGTAAAACAATTCATATGCATGCACATAGCTACAAGTATTTCTATGTGTATAGACCTGTGTCTATATCAGACCAAATACAAGTTCATCCTAAGGTCCCCAACTCTAACCCAGGATCACATAGATCCTTCCAGCCTTCTCCTTTTACTTCTCTATAAATTGTTTCGAACAGTTAGAAATCTGACTCACACCATTGTGAAGAATTTTTCACCTTGTTAAATCCTATGAAAATATGGTAAACTTTTGACTTTCAGGATTATATATAGCCACATTTATGTAAGGGTTTGAGGAGAGGAAAATGTAGAAAGAGGACATTCAATTCCCCAGTGTTTCATTCATATATCATATGTATAGCAGAATCCAGGTTGTAACCATCACTGTGTGAGGACTCCACTTGTTTCCAAAGTTCCTGACATCACAACCCTTCTCCCACCACTTTCAGTAATATATGTCTAATACAGATCATTTTGTCCCATTCTAAATTCCATCACAGATTCTGCCAACCTTTTATATTTTAACATATTATTTTTAAACTTAATTTTAATACACTAGTTTACTTTTTGTACTATAAATTTCAGTGGGTTTTGACAAGTGTTTAATGCCATGTCTATCGTGACAGTATGATATAGCATAGGATCAGAGCCCTAAAAATTTCTTTATTTCACCTATCCCCCAACACTCTCCCCATCCTAACCCCTGTCAATCTCTGGTCTTTTAACTATCTCCACAGTTTGCCTTTCTCAGAATATCACATGGTTTTCCAGAATATCATAGCTTTTTGAGACTGATGTCTATCAATTAGTTGTTGTTGTTGTTAGGTGCCATCGAGTTGGTATCCAACTCATAGCAACTCCACATACAACAGGCAAAACTCTATTATCAATGCTTCTCCGCTTTTCATAGGTTTTTCAATGGCAGATTGATTTTTAGGAATTGGTTGCCTGGTTTGTCTCCCAAGCCTACAGCACCTGGTGTTCCCAGGCAGTCTCCCATCCAAGTACTAACCAGGCCCGGCTCTGGTTAGCTTCTAAGATCTGACGGGATCAGATACCACAGGGCTACAGCTGCAGGCTATCAGTAGCCTTAATGTTTCATCCCTGATCTCTTAGGCTGATTACCATTTCCTTTTATCACTGAATAAGATTCTAATGTCTGGATGTACCACAGTTTGTATATCCATTCACTTATTAAAGGATATCTTGGCTGCTGCTAATGTTTGCAATTATAAATAAAGCAGCTGTAAACATCTGCACACACTTTTTGTGTGGATTTAAATTTTCAACTCATATTTGGGTAAATACGTGGGGTGTGATTACTGGGTCATTTAGTTTATTTAAAAAAAGAAGGAAAGAAAGAAAGAGAGAAAGAAAGGGAAAGAGAAAGGAAGAAAGGAAGAAAGGAAGGAAGGAAGGAAGGAAGGAGAGAAAAGAAAAGAAAAGAAAAAAGAAAAGAAAAGAAAAGAAAAACTCGTCAGCTTTCTAAACTGGTTGTATAATTTTTCATTCCCACTAGCAATGGATGAGAGCTCTCGTTGCTCCACGTCCTTGCCAGCATGTGTTGGCATTGTCAGTGTTTGGGATTTTGCCTGTTCTGATGGCTCTGTGGTGGTATCTCATGCTATTGAATTTGCCTTCCCTTAATAACTCATGATGTCAAGCATCCTTTTATATATTTATTTCCTATCTGTATATGTTCTTTGGTGGTTACCAGATCATATCATTGATCCATTTTCTAAGTTGAGTTATTTGGTTTTTTTATTGTTGATTTTCAATAGTTCTGCATATATTTTAGACACAAGTTATTTATCAACTGATTTTAGGAATATTTTCTCCCTGTGTGTATGCTACCTTTTTATTTTGTAACCATGTCTTTCACAGAGCAGATATTTGCAATTTTAATTAAACACAATTTATCAATTTTACTGTATTGATTCATTCTTTAGGTGTTGTAGTTAAAAATCACTTTTCCAAACCCAGGACCACCCATGTTTTCTACAGTTTTATCTTCTAGTAGTTTTAGAGTTTTGCATTTTATATTAAAGGGCATAATAGGTTTTGAATGAATTTTTGTAGAAGATGTAAAGTCCATCTCTAGATTCCTGGTTTTGCACTCTGTTGGTATCACTTATAGAAAGAACTCTTATCTCAATTGAATTGCCCTGTCTCCATTTTCAGTATGAGTGTGGGTCTACCTCAGGACCCTCGGGTCCATTCCATTTGTCTGTTCTTTCTCCATTACCACACTCCTTTAAGTACTGTAACTTTAAAATAATTATTGAAAATGAGTAGTGAGTCTTTTAACTTTGTTATTCTATGTTATTTGGTTTTCTAGGTCTTTTGTCTTACCACATAAACTTTAGAGTAAGTTTTTCAAGTCTACAAAATAGCTTGTTGGGATTTTGCTTAGGATTCCACTGGATCTGTAGTTCAAGTTTGGAAAATTTGACATATTCACAACATTGATTCTTCTTACCTGACAATATGGAGTATATTCTATTTATTAGAACTTTGAATAGCTTCATCAGAGTATTATAACTTTCCATGTAAGATTCTGTACATAATTTGCTAGATTTATACCTAAGGACTCCATTTTTTTGGTGCTATTATAAATGACATTGTTTTATAATTTTAAATTCCAATGTTCTATTGCTGAGATATAGAAAAGCAGCTTGTTGTTGTTGTTGTTAGGTGCCATCAAGTCGGTATCCGACTCATAGCGACCCTCATAGGGTTTTCAATGGCTAACTGTTTTGGGATTGCCTTGGGAGTGGATTGCCATGTCCTTCTCCCATTTTTGCGGTGCTGGGATTAGAACTCGGGACCTCAGAGACTGCAGCGCAGCGCTCTACCAACTGAGCTAAATCCCAGCAGAAAAGCAGCTTATGGCTATATATTAACTTTATATCCTGAGATTCTTCTATACTTGATAATTAGTTCTTGGAGGATTTTGTCTATTATTTGGGATTGTTCACATAGACAATCAAGTCACTTGCAAACAAAAGCAGATTTATTTCCTCCTTTCCAGTTTATAGGGTTTATTTCCTTATCCTCTCTTTTTGGTCCCACTCGGACTTCCAGTGCAATTTTGAATATGAGTAAGAAGAAGAAACATCCTTGCCTTGCTCCTCCTCTTACTGTGAAAATATCTCATTTATCACCATTAAGTATATGACCTTAGATTTGTTTAGAGATATTCTTCATCTATGCTATCTTGTCTGTGCCCATAAACTTCTTCATGGCATTCTTTCTTTATCCTTTCCATGTTGTGGATCAGCAGTGAGGACTGCTCCTTCATTTCTAATGTCAGTAAGTTGTGTCTTCTCTCTGTTTTCCTTAGTTAACCTGGCTGTAAGTTCACCAATTTTATTTATCTTTTCAAAGAACCAGTTTCTATATTTATTGATTTTATGTATTGTTTTCTTATTTGTAACTTCAGTGATTGCTACTCTAATTATTTATTCTCTTTTCCTTGTTTTACCTTAAGATGCTCCTGTTTCTCTAGTTTCCTGAGGTGAAAGCCTAAAATATTGACTTTAGATCTTTCTTCTCTTCCCATGTTGTTATTAGATGCCCTGGAGTCATGTCCAACTCATAGTGACCCATGTACAACAGAACTAAATACTACCCAATAGTGTGCATGGCCGGCACTATGTCAGTGCTTCTCTGCTATTCATAGGGTTTTCGGTGGCTGATTGTTTCTTGGGAATGGGCTTCCAGGTCCTTTTCCCAACTCTACAGCATCTGGTATTCCAAGGAAGTCTCCCATCCAAGGACTAACCAGGCCTAACCCTGCTTATCTTTGGAAATCAAACAAAATCATATACCACAGTGGTACTGCTGCAGACTCTCTTCATTTAATGCTATAATTTTTCCTCTAAACATGGGTTTCACTATGTCCCACAAATTCTGATGTTTTATTTTCACTTAGTTCAAAGTACTTTTTAATTTTTTCTTGAGATTTGTGCTTTAGTTCATGTATTAGATAGAGGTGTGTTGTTTAAACTCTATTTTGTCACTGTTATATTGTCGATGTCTACTGCCACATATTGATGTCCAGTTTCACTCCATTGTGGACTAAATATGTGCTTCCTATGATTTCCCTTTTTTGTTTTTTTAGAATTTGGTAGGATGTTGTTATTGCCCACAGCTTTGTCTACTTTGGTGAATAATCCCTGCAAACCTGAATAAATACACATTTTGCTGTGTTTGACTAGAGTATTCTATAAATATCAATTAGATCAATTTGATCAATGTGCTCTTTGGGTCAATTATGTCCTTATTGATTTTCTTTCTGCTTGATTTATCAGTTACTCCAAGAGTGTTGATGTCTCCAATATTGGATTTGTCCGTTTTTACTTGTAGTACTATCACTTATGGTCTCACACTCTATTATTAGGTGCATGCCCACTTAAGATTGATATGTTTTAAAGAATCAGTCCCTGGATTATGATACAATGCTCTCTTTATTGCTGATCATTTTCATTCTGCTGAAATGTGCTTGGATTTAAAATAATGTAGCTACTCCAGCTTTCTTTGATTTATGTTATCAAGTTATAAACTCCTCTGTCACTGTACTTTATATCTACGAGTCTTTATATTCAAAGCTGGTTTCTCACAGACAACATAAAGAGCCATGAACCGCATAGTGATGATTTGGTCTATGACAGGTCATAGAAAAATAATGGGTCCATTGAATTATATCAGCTAATGACCTTGTAGCAGTCTTAGGTTGTGTGAGCACTCCATGATGCTCCCACTTGACTGAAATGACCTAATGACACAATTCTGAACATATCAGTCATTAGGTGATGTACAACTGTGGCCTTATTTTGTTTTCTTTTCTTTATTTGGTTTATTTAGAATATTTACATATAAATGATTAGTTATATAGGGGATCAATATTTATGTGCACTTCTTTTCTATTCAATGCACTGTTTCTTTGATCCCAGTCTCTTTCATTGCTGCCTCTGGTTGTTGTTGTTGTTGTTGTTGTTGTTGTTAGGTGCCATCGAGTCAAGTTTTACTCATAGCGACCCTATGTACAGCAGATCGAAACACTTGCTGATTCTGTGCCAGGCAAATGATCTTATTTATGTTTAAGCCCATTGTTGCAGACACTGTGTCATCTGGTGGACAGTTTTCCTTTTTGGCGTTGACCTGCCACTCTTCCAAACATGATGTCCTTCTCCAGGGATTGTTCTCTCCTGACCACATGTCCAAAATATGTAAGATGCAGTTTGGCCATTCTTGTTTCCAAGGAGCACTCTGGTTGTACTTCTTCTAGGACAGATTTGTTGGTTTTTTTGGCAGTCCATAGTATATTCAATAGACGTCTCCAGCACCACAATTGAAAAGCATCAATTCTTTTTCTGTCTCTCTTGTTCAATGTCCAGCTTTCACAACCATATGATGCCACTGAAAATACCATGGCATGAGTCAGACGCACCTTCATCTCCAATGTGACATCTTTCCTTTTCAATACTCTAAAGAGATCTTTTGCCACAGCTTTTCCTAGAGCAATGCGTCTTTTGATTTCTTGACTGCTGCTTCCACGGGTGTTGATTATAGAGGCAAGCAAAGCAAAATCTTGGACAACCTCAATCTTTTCTCAAGTTGCGTGCTGACCCAGTCTTAAGGATTTTTGTTTTGTTAATGTTTGATCGTAACCCATATTGAAGGCTATGATCTTTGATCTTCATCAGTAAATGTTTTAAATCCTCTTCACTTTCAGCAAGCAGAGTGGTGTCATCTGCATAACGCAGGTTGTTAATGAGTCTTCCTCCAATCTTGATGGCACGTTCTTCCTCATAAAGTCCAGCTTCTCGGATTATTTGCTCAGCGTATAAATATGATGGTTGTTGTTAGGTGCCATCAAGTCGAATCTGATTCACAGTGACCCTATGTACAACAGAACAAAACACTCACTGACAGTGTGCCACTACCAGCACTATTGTCAGAGCTTCTGTGCTATTCATAGAGCTTTTCAACCTCAGATTGTTTCAGGAATGGATTGTCAGTGACTTCTCCCTAGCCTGCAGCACCTGCCATTCCCTGGTGGTCTCCAATCCAAGGACAAACCAGGCTGACCCTGTTCAGCTTCTGAGATCATGTGGGATCTAATACCAAGGTGCTATCGCTGTCTCTGGTAGTAACAAAAAATTTATAGGATTTCATATTATCTTTTCTCTTAGCCTATTACATATATTTTATTTTAATTTTCAGCGGTTGCCTTAGGGTTTGAAATATACATTTTAATTAATATAATCCTAAATTCAAATACTGTTGTACACGTCCCGCTATGACATCACACACAGCAGAGCTCACAGCTCCTCCTCAACCTGCAGGCCATTCACTCCACTTACCCTTGTGCTGGTAGCGAACAACACATTGCTCCTATTTTTGCTTTAAATACTTACCTTTTAGATCAACAAGAAATAACAAAATGAAAGATTTTATTTTACCTTCACTCATTTTCCCTGTGCTCTACTTTTATGTGGTTCAAATTTCTAATCCATAGAACTTTTCTACTTCCTGAAGAATTTCTATTAACATTTGTTATAGAGCAGATCTGTTGGTGATGAATTCTTTTGTTGTTTGATTATCTGAAGAATTCTTTATTTTCTCTTCACTTTGGAGGATGATTTCATTAGATATAGAATTCGATGATATTTGATGATATATTTTTTGTTTCACTTTAAAATTTTATTCTACTTTCTTCTTGCTTGCTTGACTTCAGATAAGTTTATAGTAATTCCCATTCTTGTTCTTTAGGTAATATGTTGTCTTCCTCTATATTCTTTCAATATTTTCTCTTTGTCTGTTTTTCCTTCACCTGGAATATGATACATGGTGGTGTAGCATTTTTAGGTATTTAAGTATCCTGTCTGGCTTTCCCTGAGCTTTCTGAATCTGCATTTTGGAGTCTACAATTAGGTTTTAAAAGTTCTTGGCCAGGGGCTGGGGATGTAGCTCAGTGGTAGGACACTTGTCTAGCATGGTAATGCCCTTAGTTCAATCCTCAGCACTACAAAGAGAAAAAAAATCTTGGCCATTGTTACTTCTACTATCTTTATCTCTGTATCTGTTTTCTTACTTCTCCTCTGATATCCCGTTTACACACGTTATACCTTTTCAAATTGGCACATTGTTCTAACCTGTTCTGTTTTTTTCCCCATCCTTTTTGTAATTCAGTGCACAGTCTATTGGTCAGCCTATCAAAGACAGTCTTCATCTCTGTTGCCATTTTTAATTCCTTATTATTTCCTCCTATGCTTTTTTTCCTATTTCCATGTCCCTGCTTACCTTACCTATGTGTTCTTGCATGATATGTTGCTTTTGTAGAGGCCAAGACAGATGGATTGGCAGTTCCAGGCCAGTCTAGGCTACGTAGTGAGTTAAAGACTAACCTGGGCTACATTAATTAATTAATTCCCAGTCTGCTTATCTCCAAATCAGTGTCATATCTGAGTCTGTTTCTGATGCTTGCTTCATTTCTTCAGGTTATATCACATATGTTACCATTGGGATGTACATATATAGATAAATATACTCAAAAAGAAGGTATGCAAGTAGAAGGAAGACCATTGGTGGAGAGGGAGGGGATGGGGGAGAGAGAGTCATGAAAGGGTAAGGGGG